>JAJOOS010009081.1:0-29707 GCA_029582725.1 Solanum chiquidenum
GTTTCAGTGGTGAACCACGGACCACCAGCACGGGCCGTGGTCTGACCTACGGTCCGTGGATGGTGACCGTAAGTTGCACCTGCAACTTCTCAAAATCTGCATTTTTGGTCTGTTTCGAATACGGGGTGTTACAATAATGATCAATAACACTTAACTGAACTGAATAAATAAATAACTAAGAATATTTAAACGTCAAACATTCAACTTGGCCAAAAGTGGCAACCCAAGTCTTAACAATAAGAAATGATAATGAAAAGACTCAAAGGACTAACATCTGACTGTCTATGAAGCTTCTAAAACAACTGAGATGGATGTTGGGACAACCCCACAGCATCCTAATGAACTAACTAGAAAGCAATGAAAATAGATCCTCTGGAATGCAAGGAGGCTCACTGACCGACTCTGAACTGCTCACTGGATCAACGGTGCGCTGGAATGCCGATCCTAGTTACATGTGTCTGCATCATAAGACAATGCAGGCCAACTGGCATCAGTACATTGAATGTATGAGTATGCGAATTGGAATGCTAAAACCACAAAGGCTTGAAAGGGAATCTGAAAGAAACACTTACCTTGGCTCTTCTCAACTCATGAATATTTAACTGAACTCATTTCAATATAAAGCAATTTAAAACAAGGGCAATATAAAGAAAAGTTGTTTAAAAATATGATGTCAACTCTGTGTCTATACAAGGATACAACATAACTCTGAAATGTATGTAAAAATACAATAAATTGATGTATATAAAAATACAATAACTTATGTGGGAGTTTCTCTAACCGACAACCATCACATAAGAGTTATAGTGATGATACAGCGATCTACCTCACGCTGCCAGCGCATCCTATACTAGGCCAGAGGTGTAGGACCTGAACTACTAAGTGGATCCACTAGTCTATTGTGAAAAGGGTTCATCTAAAAAGTATGACCCTTTTCTACCCATGGTGGCTACATGGTTTTATGGAGACGTGAGTTATCTGAACTCATGCTCGTCCCCAATTCAGTGCTCAATACTACTCCCAAAATATACTAGCTCTTATGTTTTTAAAAAAAACATACTTCTTCTGTGATTTGAGATTAGTGCTCAAAAACTTAGCTCAAAGGCTATCTTGGAAATCTCAGTTTCCCTTCTTACTTCATTTAGAAAGTTATTACTCTTTTCTGAAAACTAGCCCGAAGGCTCTTTGAAAATCTCAGCTTCCGTTCTTATTTAAATGTGAAAATATTTTAAATCTCTTTGGGAATACTTAGTCCCCATATACTTTTTGAAGAAATGAACTTCAATCTATACTATTTACTCTTTACTCAACTTGAACTTTAAGTCTTAAAATAAGGTTAAAAGCATTTGCAAAAGACTTCTTGAAAAGACTCTGAGAACTTCCTAAACTTGGCTCTTGACTTTCCTCGACTTTGATCCTAACTTTTCTTGAATTGAATTATGGATTCAAGGTTCATGATATCATGTTTATGGATGATTTCATGATGTTTGTATGTACCTTAGAGTGTTGGAATCAACTAGAAAACATAGGTACATTGCTAAGGAACAAGTACGAAAAGATGGGGGAAGAAGGGGAAGAACTGGTGTCCCTGGCGCTCTGAGAGGCGCGGGGCGCCAGCCCTCAACATTCAGAGAACAAGTTGGGGCGCTCTGGCTGGCGCGTCGCCCCAGAGCCCCATATTCAGGGACTGCTTTGGGGGGGCTGGCTGCCGCGACGCCCCACCCCCTTCCCCAGGTGTTTGACGACTTTTCTTCTCCGTTTTTCAACTCTAAACCCTTTAAAGTTCAATGGTTCTTTCCCCAAACACTTAGGATCATTTATACCCTCAATATATGATAGATTCAAACCAAAATTAGACATGAAAACATGAATCAAATCGCAAGAAACTTCAACAAAACAACCCACAAGAATTCAAACGAATTTCATCAAGAACTCAAAGGATTTACTTTCAAATCACACCTATTTCGTTGAATTGAATCATGATTGGCGCGTGGGTGAACTAACCCAACGCTATGTGATCTCACATACTTTGTAGGGATCACCCCCGACGAATTCCACAAGCTATCCTTGACGAAATCGATGAATCTTGAACGTTCTTCTCCTTTCTCCTCTTTTCTCCTCTTCTCCAAGCCCTAGCGTAAAATTAACTTTTCTAAAACTGACTAAAATCTGACTTTACCCCAATTAAACTCCTAAAAATGAATTAGAATAATTAGGTAAGGAAAAGACTAAATGACCCTTCCAAAATCCGGATTAGACTTTCCTTATTCCAACAACCCAACTTCCAAAGGGCACAACTTACTCATACAAACTCGGAATCGCACAAACTCAGCGGCGTTGGAAAGATCATTCCAAGAGATTTCCAACCATATCTAGAAGTACACTTAACTCATCCTGAGCTAGGAGTTATGTCCATTTGAAGTTGACCAAAACTCAACTTTTCCTAACTTTTCCTAACTTGAACAAATTTTCCAGATATTCATTCTTTCCAAAAATAACTATTTCAAATTATAAGCTTCTTCCTAGTTATTTCAAATTGTGAGATGTTACAAAAATGGAGGGAGCTTGAAAGTGAGGGGTGGAAGATGAAATCAAAATTTAAAATAAGTCAAAAATTAAGAGAGAGGGGGAGTGGGTGGGGGGGGGGGGAGATAAAGAAAAAACTTAAAATGATTTTTTATTTATTTATTAAATTAACATGGGTCATGTAATGATTGGTGTGTGAACACACTTGCTACTTAAAATCTGGGGTTGATCGAAAAATGATCTAATAATATCAGTTCATAATTGTTTAGTGGGGTAATAGGACGGTTGCAAAGCTAAGGTGTTTTTTTGAAAATTTGGGACAACTTAAGTGGTGACTTTATGTTTTTGCAATGTAAACTAACAACAATGACATTTATTGTATGAATAGTATACGCTCTTTGTAAAGTGGAAAAATTAGCTAATTATTCAAATATATCTATCAGATTTACTAATACTCTCTATAGTTTGAAATAAATACATTTATCTCACTAATTGATAATTTCATATCAAATTTCAAGTCTTATTTTTTCCTTTTCTAGATACATATATTTTTGCCACGAAATACACTAAAATAGAGGGAGAGGCAAACAAGAACAAGAAGGAAGCGAGCGAGATTATATCTCTGTGATATTCATACTCAAATACTGTGTAATAAAAATAAAAAAATTCATACGTATATGGCATGATTTCAAAGTGTTGATCTGAGGCATTTTTCAGCTTTCTATTTTATTTTTTTCCTTCATAAGAAAAACATCATCTTGTCAACTCCTCTCAAAGTGGGTGACAACAGACTCACAAGTTTTTCTTTTGGCTTTCTGTCAATTCATAAACAAGAAATCAATTTTTACATATCTTCAATTTTTGCAATTTTTATAATTATAATACTTTACATGACATTTTTAATACCATTAGATTAAAGTCATTTTGATACATTTAACATATCTTCAATTTAAAATCATTCAAAAATCTTCTTTACATTTTTGACAAATCAAAATAGGACAAACAAAGTATTTTGTTTTATAATTACAAGTAACTTAACTTAAAATTTCTCTTTTATCTTAATAAAATAGTTTATAATAACATAAATACTTAAAATTTGTTTTGAATCATAAATTTCATAAATCTTTATGTTTTTTAATAAATTTTATGTCAAGTTAAATAGTATCAAACACAGAAAAAGTATATATACTCCAATCAACTTAGTGGTATGTTACGTTTATCAACTTTTCTTTGGTGGTGGGGGCTGCGCCTGCGTCATTAACATATACCAAGTGGTTCTGACGATAATACGTTATTACTAGTGAAATATCCATCGATCAATCTTCATCACCTTGATGGTGTAATATCCATCAAATATTTCCAGACCGTGAATTTTTTCTCTACAGTTGATTCAGATGATATTTATTTTGCGATAGGTATGAGATCGAAAATCACGATGTTAAATTAACATTTGAACATGTGATTTGAAATCTATATTGAATAAATTTGGCGCAAACACATGGCAACGTGAAGAGGTGACCCCTCCTATTAGTGGCGGACTCAGAATTTTTGCTCAGGGGGTTCAAAGTGTAAAGAAGAAGTTCAGGTGGTAATGCACGTACGCGGTGAGCGTAGTAGCCCCTCGGCATGCTCTTTGTACAAGAGCCATAGATATTTCATTAGTTCATAAAAGTAAAGACTAAATTAATCAAAGATATTGAGGACAAAGATACATTGATAAGAATTTTAGTGAATCGGCAGTATTACATAAGTTAATTCCTAAAACATGTGAAAATTAAATGATGAAAGTGAGACGGGGAAGAAAGATATTTACCTTATCATGTTAAATTTAACTTACTTTATCATACCGTATTAAGCATTTCTTTCTACTTTTATCATGCTCCATCGAGCATTCTTAAAATTTCTTGTGTTTTTATACTTTTATTTTGTAATGTTTTACTTTATTTTTTATTTTAAAAATAAAAATAAAAATTAGTATCCATTCAATCACATATTACTATGAAAATCGTCAAGATTTTCTAAAAGTGTGTAAGAATAGAGTTACTAATATTATAATGCATATTAAGAAGATAAATAAATAGCATCGTCAGTTTTTTTAGTTCATAAAGCTTAATTTCTAGGTTAGTCATAATTTGTAAAAAAGATAAATAATAAATAAATCAAATAAGTTTAGTTTCCATCTCTCTAAATAGAATTTAAAATATAAAAGAAATTTCATGAATTCTATTAAATTAATATTTTAAAAGGATTTTGACGATATTTAAGTTTCTTCATTCAATTACATCTAATTTACCTTCTTTTTTTAAAAATAAATTATATTTCTATCTCAATTTCAAGTTAAATATAATTCATCATTTTTTAAAAAGAGTTATTCGAGTTAGTATATGAAAAAAGAGTTACGTTGAAACAAAATGAATAATAGATATAAAAAGAATAAAAAATAAAAAGAAAAAGAAAAAGAATGTGTCTAATGTTGTAAACTTAAGAACAAAAGAACAATATAAAGATGAAGACAAGAAGAACAATATAATATAACTTTCTTTCTTTCATGTATTCACCAAATCTTCAAGTGTATACAATATGAACCCTTATGCCTCTATTTATAGTGTAACATAGAGGCATACAAAAGGTTAGTCATAAACATGACATTAACATGAATATAATGGGGAGGTTATGGAAGTGAAAGGTTACAAGAATAATGGCTATAAAGGTGGAGGTTATGGAGGTTATGGTTATCTTCATAATAGAGGAAAGTAATGGAGTAACTTCTTGATGTAGTTGACATCCACAATATATTATTTTATAACACTCCCCATTGGATGTCCATAGATAATATGCCTTGTTAAAACCTTACTAGGAAAAAATTCCATGGGAAAAAATCCTAGTGAAGGAAAAAGAATACACATATATTTTAATATGCTTTGAATGTTGTCTCGTTAAAAACCTTACCATGAAAACCCAATTGGGATAAAACCATGGTTAAGAAAAAGAGTACAACGCGTATTTTTCTCCCCCCGATAAAAACTTTACTTGGTATCTCGGAGACAATGCATTCCAATCTTATATCACAACTTCTCAAATATTGATGTTGGCAATCCTTAGTCAATAAGTTTACAATATTATCACTTGAATGGGTCTTTGAACGTCTATCTCACCATTTTGTTGAAGATCATGTGTGAAAAATACTTTTGGTGAAATATTCTTTGTACGACCTCCTTTGATTGTATCCTCCCTTCAATTGAGCTATATATTATTTCTGTATATGATGGTTAGAATATCCTTTGCCAAAGGAAAATCACATATTTTCTGAATATGATTGATCATGATTCCAACCATACACACTCCCGACTTACTTCATAGATCAATATTATTTCTGTATGGTTTGAAGAAGTGGTTACCAATGTTTGATTCTTTGAATGCCAAGATATTGTTGTGCCTCCATATGTAAACAAATAGCTCATTCGCGATCGAGCTTTATGCAGATCAAATAAATAATCTGCATCTACATAATCAAATCATTTCTAACTCAGAGATTGATCATTTCAATTTTATACGTTGCTCATTTTTTCTTCTCAAAGAAAATCACACAATCTTCTATGTATTGAGTCACTTGCTTTGTTAGTTTCTTGGCATAACTTGAATGATAATATGACAATCCCCTCACATAACTTTATATATATATATATCAAATAATCTTCTAGCATTTGCATAACCAACAATCTGTAAGTGCACCAATTGCACTAATACATGGCATTTTTAATCATTTTCATGAGGTTGAAAAGATTCTTTCTCTGTGTTAAGCAATCTCAGAACCATTGGGTACTCAATGAAATTGTTTTAAGACCTTTTAAATCCTTTAAGAATTTTCATATAACCTTCATCGTCTAGTTAGACATGATAATCAGTCATTATACATATTCAAGTATTTCATCTATTGCCAAACTGAAATAAGTCTCATTGCATCCACCACTGGAGAACATATCTCCATTTAATAATGTTAAGACTTCTGCGAAAACACTTTATGCCCCGAGGCACAAACAATACTTTTTATCTTACGGTTATACTTTCGCACAATGATTCATTCGTACCCCACTGACATATATTTTGATCTATGAACTATAAGTTCAAAAACATCACTTTTCGTCAAACAAAATATACTTGAATAGTGCCAATCATCTATCTGTCCACGCTATATGACATATTCAAATTTAAGATCCTCGTAACCACTTATAGCATTGAGTGCTACTTCACATCAAAGATACCGTCGACGGTCATTTGACTCGATTCCAATACGACATAACTTATCGAGATCTCTTCATTTTTCATCATTTTCAGGTACCTAAACCTTTGTCAAGGTTTTATGAAGTGTTATGTCATAGTGCTCTTTCAAAGCACTTACCTCATTATCATGACCATTTTGATAATTTGCTTCTCTCCTTCCTCAAGGAGTTTTAGGTTTGAAATCGATTGGTCTATCACACTTCTGCCGTACCATAGACTATGTCCTTCAAGGACTATTTATTGGAGCATTTGTAACTTAATTAAAATATTGGATCAGCAAATACACCTAGCAAATTATTTGCAATATTTTGCAAATGAATTATCAGTTGAACTTCAAGTTCACATTTTTTTTAACAAGGATCTAGATAATTCACCCCCACATAATTTCAACTGCTAAACATATCTCCTCCTAATGTTAGGAAATCTAACATTCACCCCCAACCTCATTTGGGGATCCATCTTTGTGCATGGTAGAGCAATAAAATCATATGTACACACACCAAATTTTTAGATGGAAATTATTTGGTTCCTAACCCTGAACCAATTGTGATGGGAGAATCTTGTTGGCTTGATGCATACACGTTAAATAAACTCATCTCATATCAAATTTTATTTGAGAGATTTGTTCTCATAGTCATTGGTCTAGCTATAATTGGAGGCATACAATTTCTGCTAAACCAACCAACATTATCAAGATGATTTTATAGTTTGAAACTGTGCTCTTAATTTAACAATTCAAGCAAACAATCTTACAAAAATCAATTTGTAAGTCGACACAAATGCACATGTGACCATACCATAGATTCATCTATTCAATCATAATAGTGAACGGTCTACATGGCAGGTGAACGGGCCCATATTCACCTTTCTATATGTTTCAAATAATTTCAGGGGATACAATCCCAACCTTAGTTGATACAATTATCATTTTGTCATGAAAACAAGCAACAAAAGAGAATCTTGAAGAAACTTTTATTTCTTCAAACATATAGCCACGTGAATTCTCAACTTCTTTTGCATCACTCTGAATAGGAATGACCAACCGATTATGCCAACTGATATTTATTCTAGTAAACTTCTAGTTTACTTTTGCATGTAATTTCTTCATCATGCACATATCTTTATACAATAAATAAGAGAAAGACGGGTAACCTTTTATGTAAATATTCATAACCCACTTTGATTGTAGTAATTTGAAGATATTTAATCTTTCAATAATTTACAGTCTCAATATAACAATTTTTCTTTTCGATTTCTCTGAAACTTAAAAAGTTTCTTTTGAGACTTACTACAACCTCAATATTTTGAACTATTTTCATTTCTGGATAGTAACAAATCAGTTCTTCCGAAACTCTTAATTAAGTTTGTGTATAACCACAAATTTCACAACACCATTTTTATGGTGACCATCTCCTTCAAGGAGAAAATTATTATTATTGTCATGGTTAAAATTATTACATGCAAGACTTATTTCTTGACAACCAATGACAAATTTGTGTTTCCACACAACAACATTTATTTTGGTCATGACCACAACCTTTCTAGAAAATAATTATTTCTTTCTTTTGTCCTCCAATAGTTCATAATAAAATATACCACAATATTTGTGTAGTACTCAAAGTATATGACCAAAATGACCATTTATGTCAAAAAAAAATTCAATATCTCAAACCTCCCGTAGAGGTGAGATGTGACATTTATCCAATCATACATGTACATGTCTTTATCCATACGAACACAAGTCACATTCTCTTCAAGAAATGAACTATAATCATTTGTACATGCTCCATAAGTTTTTATCAGAAACTCATTGTCATGCTTTGGCATTATCAAATTTATGTGACTCATCTCAACATCACTTTAAGAGGTCAAATGTACCAAATGTACTATCACTTTGTATTCCTTTATTTTGATGGAGGATTTACAAAACTTTTAAATTGGGTTGCACTAACTCAATGTGCCCAATAACTTTTCATACCACTTTGATGGCCAAAACTTACCTTCACATTTGAAGGACCATCTTAAGAACCCATATTGTTCTTCCTTTTAATTACCACAATTGACCATTAACATTTTACCAAACTCATATTCATACATTTAACCACTTGTCATTTTCAGACACATTATGTCCTGCTACCACATTCACATAAAAGAATGGAGCAAATCAATTGGACAAATTTCATAATTTTCATCAAGAAATGAACCCAACGTCTTACCCATAAAAAGGCATTTTAGGTCATTATTTGTTGGGACTCAACCCAATATTTTATTATCATGATGCATCAGGACTCTCACCCGATTTCCCTCTTGGTGCGATAGGACTTGAATCCTTCGTCTTACCCTCAAGCAATGACATAAATGCCAAATATAATAGGATTCACCATTGAGCCTTAAAAAAATATTACCACTTTGTGATTAACATGTACAAATAAATATAGAACAAAATTGTCACTTTGTGATTAACATGCATAATAAAATATAGAACAAAAAAAACACAATAAAAATATTCTCAACAAAGTATGTACTAATATCTTAAACTTGTCAAAATAGAGAGTTACAGATAACATTATATTATATAATGTTTGGTGCATAATTATTAAGCTAGTGAATTACCGTTATAAATCAAAGAATCAATAATAATTCCAATTACACTAAAATAAAACTGCTCACTAACACCATTCCTTTTTCAATTTCCATGTGAACCCAAAATATTTCAAAAACAAAACAAAATAAATTGAAAGTTTATGCAATAACCAAAACAGTGAGCATAATCATAAATAAAACATAAAATAAATTTCACATACAAAAGAAAGTATATATAGTCATACGTGAAAAAAAATGCACATGACCAATAATATTAAGCATTCATCATGTTCACAAGTAAAATATAAAATAGATTCCACAATAATTTACCTTTTTAATCGAGAGAAAAATAAACACAATTATTTTACCTTCTTTTATTTACTTTGCTTCAATCCTGCAATGGTAGAACATTCGTGCTAATAACGTTTTGTAAAACTTAAGAAAAAAAGAATAATATAAAGATGAAGACAAGAAGAATATAAAACAAGAGAAACAATATAATATAACTTTATTTCATGTATTCACCAAATTTTCAAGTGTATACAATATGAACCCTTATGCCTCTATTTATAGTGTAACATAGAGGCATACAAAAGATTAGTCATAAACATGATATTAACATGAATATAATGGGGAGGTTATGGAAGTGAAAGGTTACAAGAATAATGGTTATAAAGGTGGAGGTTATGGAGGTTATGGTTATCTTCATAATGGAGGAAAGTAATGGAGTAACTTCTTGATATAGCGGACATCCACAATATATTATTTTATAAAATCTAATAAATTTAAACAAAAACAAAAACAACTTAAAAAGAAGAAATGGAATAAAAAGAAAAAATAATGAAAAAGAGGAAATAAGTCCAAAAGTTCCTTTTTCCAAAGCATTAAAAAGAGAGAAAAAAATGTTGCCTATGGGAATCGAACCCATGACATAGGGGCATTTCTTGAACAACTTATCCACTGAGCCAAGCCTATCCTTATTTTTTTCAGGGGGTTCATTTTACTATATATATACGCATAAAATCAGAATTTAACGTTATATATACAATGTAATTTTTTGACTAGGGGGTTCGGGTGAACCCCTTAGGCACCACCTAAGTCCGCCCCTGTCTCCTATAGTTAATAAGTGATCGATGTTGACCAGCCCCAGAAGGAACACCCTATAAGTGTCTAAAGTTTTGTCCCTGAAATACAGCAAACATGAAAGGAAAATAGCAAGCAAACAATAATATTTGTATTTGAATTTATGCGAAAGTTACAATCTTTATAAAATCTTTAATAAAAGATATGTAATCTCCTGATTTCTCTCTTTACGGATGTTCTTGATTTGATGAAATACTTGCGGCTCAACACTTGGAGCGAAGACTTCTTTGTATGCGGAAAACTTGTAGATCACCACCGAAGAGCAAGGATTCTCTATGTATTTCTCTGTGTATGTTCTTTTTTTCTTTTTTTCTTTTGGTCTTATGAAGCCCAATTTATATAGGCTTGAGCTAGGGTTTTAGGGGTACTTTCGTCCAAGTAATTTTGGCCCGTGGGCTTGAAGAACATGAGCTGGGCTCGTCTTGTCAACTTAATGGATTGACCCAAATGTGATTTGGACTTTATTTAAGTCATATATTTTGACTTAAATATTAATCCGACTTTATTAACCAGTAATTTGACTTGGTCAATATATCATGAATTTGTGGATTAATCTAAAATTTAATATAAATTTATCAATAAAATTTTACTGTCTACAAATGTCCCCTGCTTCGAGGCTTGTTGCGGTGTCCAACTTGTCGAACCTTAAAAGACAATACTTGAAGTATTCGTGAAATATTATTTTTTGGAGTCTTTCAAAACTTTCCATATTTGATTCCAATGGAAATTTTTCATAACTTGATTCCTATAGAAACTTACCATAATTTGGTTCCTAGAAAAATTTACCATAATTTTATTCCAAATATGGTTTTTTTCATAATTTTGTAGGAACACAATTTATGTACTTTTTTTTTTTATAAATATACGTGCTCTTACAATGGTTGATTGTCAACTTGAGGCATATCAAACTCAATTTTCATCACTTTTTTTCAGCACAGCATACCTGCTGTAGAAAATTCATAACCTGTTGTAGAAATGTCGAAATCATAATTCGTTTGATGTTCCAGAAACTAGACTCAGAGGGATACGACATATCCTAAATTCCAACTCAAAACCCTTTTGAATTGATGGTAATTGATTTTTGAATTATGCTATCAAATCTGTGTTCTTTTTTACAGCTCTATGCAGTCTCACCAAAACGTCTCTATCTTGGTGTAGAAGATTGTGAATGACAAAATTCTTGATTCTATAGAAACTAGACATCAAAGTCTACAACATATCCAAAAATAAAGGTAAAACTCTTCATGGGTTGACGAGAATTAATTTTTGAAGTTGGTCTTTAATTCTGTCATTATTGTTTTGCAGATTTGTGGAGTCTCACCAAAACGTTTGTATCTTGGTGTAGGAGAACTCGAATGGAGAGTGACTTGATTCTATAGATAATAGACCATTAAGTCTACAACATATCTAAAAATTCAAAGTCAAAGTTTGTATGGATTGACCAAAATTTATTTTCTTAAAGTTAGCGATCAAATTAACTTTGGACAACATTCATGCGTTTATTTCTCTCCATCTTCGCCGAAGAGCCACATATTGATTGCCGTATTGATTGAGAATATTGTCGTCATCTACATGGAGAAAGAACAAAAATGTCTTAAGTCAATAGGATCATATTCATCACGACAAGCGCGAGAGCATATGCCAAAATTTTCACCATGCCGATTTTAAGTTTCGTGCAATTGGCACCGTGAGACACATCACTTTTCCTTTTTTTTGGTAGGTTTATCATGGACCAAAAACAGCCCCAATATCATACCATAAAAATGAGAGGTAATTCATAATTGACGAGGAACCACTTGGTGCATCTTCGTTTGTAGTTGCGATTTTGACGACAAATCATACTTGGTGTAATATTTTAACGATTGTGGCTTTGATAGAGATGTACCACACTTCGTGCATCTTCTTTTGTAACTGCGACTTTGACGACGAACTACTCTTGGTGCATTTTATTTTTCATTTGCGGCCACACATGATGCGTCTACTTTTGTAGTTTCAACTTTGATGACGAACCACACTTGGTGCCTCTTCTTTTGCAATTGCAGCTTTAGCGACAAACCACGCTTAGTACATCTTCTTCTACAATTGCGGTTTTGATGACGAATCATATGTGGATCATCTTCTTTTAGAGTTGTGGTTTTGATGACGAACCACACATGAAATATATTCTTTTCTTCTTTTTTTGCAGTTGCGGCTTCGACGACGAACCACACTTGATGTCTTTTCTTTTGTAGTTTCAACTTTGATGACAATCCACACTTGGTGTCTCTTCTTTTGCAATTATGGCTTTAACGATGAACCACACTTAGTACATCTTCTTTTACAATTGCGGCGTGGATCATCTTCTTTTAGAGTTGTGGCTTTGATGAAGAACCACACATGAAATATATATTTTTTGCAGTTGCGGCTTTGACGAAGAACCACACTTGATGCCTGTTCTTTTGCAGTTACGACTTTGACGACCAACCACACTTAGGGCATCTCCTTCTACAATTACGGCTTTGGCGAGAACAACACTTAGTGCATCTTTGTTTAAATTGAAGCTTGGAGATGAATCACAATTTATGTCTCTTCTTCTGTAGTTTTGACTTTGCCGAGAAAGAGATTTTGGTGTAGTGCGTCCTAGTTCTGGAGAACAACTACTTGTCACATGATCAACTTCACAAAGCATACTTCAAAATATGCCCCCATGCCAAAGATAGAGGCTCATTTACATTGCATCGACCCATAAAGATATTTGAAGTGATGATGTTTGATGAAGAGGTGATGCAAACTTGATAAAGACATCCAAGACGAGTTGACAAACCACTTCTTGATATTTGATTTTTTTTCTACTTATACATTTTGTATTGAGTGATATGTACATTTTTTTTTCATCCCTTATGATTGTTGATGTGTAAAAACTCTTGCAATTTTGAAGCAATAAAATATATTTACTTTACACTTTAATGCAAAAACATGTGAGTTTTAAAAAAAATTCTAGGCCACTTATTTTAAGGTTTTCAACCTATTGGATTTTTTGGACCATATAGATTTACACTCATGAGGGCAAAGGGTAACAACTTGAAGATTTAACTCATTTTCATGGAGCTTTTGTGACTTGAAGACTTCGCTCCAATTTGAGGAGCTTTGAAACTTGAGACTTAGCTCGAATTTGATGAGTTTCATGATATGCGTTTTAGACTCATGCATCGAGGAGAATTTTGACTTGAAGATTCTGCTAGAATTTTAATGAACTATATGGCATGCATTTTCATGTGGAAGAAAATTCACAACGCAGAGTAGGAACGCCGGAATAATGAGTTTCTTTTTTTGTTGGAAAGATAACTTCGACATCTTCAATATGTGTAAAAATCACGTCCATGGACTTTATGGATTAGTACAGATTTGTGTTTGAAGTTGGCTCAAAATCTGCGTGCTTAAATCTTCAGCTTTCTTCAGGTTTGCGCACATGTGGAAGAAAATTCATAACGCGGAGTAAGAGTGACGGAATAATGAGCTTTTTATTTTGTTGGAAATATAACTTCGACATCTTTAATCTATATAAAAATCACATCCATGGGCTTTATGAATTAGTACAAATTTGTGTTTGAAGTTGGCTCAAAATCTGCGTGCTTGAATCTTCAGCGTTCTTCAGCTTTGCGCACATGTGGAAGAAAATTCATAACGTGGAGTCGGAGCGCCGGAATAATGAGCTTATTTTTTTGTTGGAAAGATAATTTCAAGATCTACTATCAGTATAAAAATCACGTCCATGAGATTTTTACGAATTAGTACAGATTTGTATTTGAAGTTGACCCAAAATCTGCGTGCTTGAATCTTCAATTTTGCGCACGTGTGGAAGAAAATTCATAACGTGCAGTAGGAGCGACGGAATAATAAGCTTCTTTTTTTGTTGGAAAGATAACTTCATGATCTTCAATTTGTATAAAAACCACGTCCATGAGCTTTACAGATTAGTACAAATTTGTCTTCAAAGTCAGCTCAAAATCTGGCATGCTTGACTCTTCACTTGAAAGAATTAGCATGATATTCACATGGTGACGTTATTATTATTTTTTTCTTCTTATGACTGAACCTAGAGTAATAATACTCTAAGTTGCCTACGTACCTCAGTGAAGAAGATCAAGTCATAATGTAGTTCAGAGCATGAACTTTTAATTTTTTTTTGTGTCCTAAATTTTTCCTAGGCCACCTTTTTCAAGATTTTCAACCTAGCGGACATTTTTTTTGGATCTGTATATAGTTTATACTCTTGCGGGCCAGGAGTATGACGCCTCTTGAAGGATAGTACTTCTTAAAGAGTTTTCCATTGATGACATGAGTTCGCAAGCCATCTACATCTTCTTGAAGTTCACTTTCATCTTGTACAGTGACATGATATGAAGAGCCAATACTTTCTTCATCCTTATCACGTTGCTTGGTGTAGACCACAACATGCGACTTTGCCTTTAGTACTTCTCTACACAAGACCACAACGTTCGTCTGCCGCCTCATTCTAGAAGGGATCAGACTTTGGAAGTCTTTAAGAGCATTTTTAGATTTGGGTAAAACAAATGCTTTCATACTCTTGTTGTTTCTCCAAACCTTGTTTTTCTTCCTCAATGGCCCTAACCTCTCAAATACGGAAATCCTTTTCGTTGAGCTTCCAAGTCTATCAAAGAAAGAAGACCTTTTGTTAGAAGTAGAAGACTATCTTCCGTAGTGATGTACTTGTTGCTTACCCTTTTTATGGAGATGTGGATAAGTGGAAGTTGTTGGTATCCTAAACCTTCACGTGGTTGCCTTGCTGCAGGTTCTAACAGAAGTTTTCTTAATTTTGATGGTTCAGTGGGATTTTATCCAGCTTTTGCCAATAGTCTGTAAGCATTAGGATCAAAACCTTCATCCGTTTGCCTAGTTGGGAGTGCTTCATTTTGCGACAATTTAGGAGCCACAAATTTTCCAAGTGATTTTGGGGATGACTTCATCACATTAATCCGCTTAACATGAAAGGTCAGCCCTCTTAGTGCATTTTCTTGTAATTTGAGAGAGTGTTCATCATCCTTCTTGGACTTTGGAACATAACAAAGAATGGGTCTCACTTTTTTACTTGAAAAGACACTATTCATGTTGGGTGTCTTATTCAAAATGCCAAGTTTTGGATCTTCTTTGCTGATGACTTTTGTCTTATCAACACCTACCTTAGACTTTTTTTTCAGGAGCTCGTCATCTTTAGATGCAATGTCATCAATTTTTGTGGCATATTTCTTCAAGTAAAACTTTGCATCAACAAAGTGTGCTTCGGCTTCAGTGAAGGGATTATTATCTGTAATAATCTTTTTAGCAACTCCATCTTCATAATACTCAAAACATTGGTGGTAGGTAGATGGGAATACTTTGTTCTCATGTACCCACGGCCTACCAAGCAAGATGTTATATGAAGTATTTGCGTTACATGTAACCATACGCTTGATTGCAACTCTTCAATGATGAGGTATTTTGACGGCCCCAATCGCCCTTTGTCCACCTTGGTTGAATCATTGGATCATCAAGTGACTTTTAATAAGATCCGTTGTTCATATCCCAAGTTCTTTCATGGTGGGAATTGAAAGAATGTTAATTCCAGATCCGCCATCGACTAGGATTCTGTTCACCTTTTTCTCACATGCAAAATCAACCATGAATAAAGGGAAATTATGAAGTGTGTCACCTAGTAGAAGATCATCATCGGAGAATGTGATTTTAGCCATGCACACATCCTCGACTTCAGGAGATGACTTTGAAGCATCTTTTGGTGATGGACATGATGAAGTTACATCTTTCGCTTCATTCTCATCGACATTACAACATAGAGCTTTTGTGCTATCGCATGTTAACTTGGTGTAAAACCAACTTGGCAAATATTCTCCTAATGTAATTGGTCGACGCAACTCTTGGTAGTGGTGCACCTTTATTTCCTCCTTCTTTGAGTGCACAATCAAAGTTTTTATTTTGGGTCTCCTTACAATCTTTTCCCTAACATGTCGCTTCGTTGACTCTTTATGCGAACTTGCATTTCGACGTTGTACGATGAGTCACGAGAGTCCAGCCCCAATCATCAAAATGATCTACTTGGTCTCAATATTCTTTTATCGATCATTCTCCTACGGAGACCACATCACATAGCGTAGGAAGAGACAATAACTTATTTACATCAATGAGTTCGAAGCTTCCAAACTTAATCATTCTTGTCTGATTAATGTTTGGGATGACTTGTTGCCCATTTCCTTCAACAAAATTGCAGGTCATGACTGGATTAGGTAAGTTAGAAGCAATACTAACTTGATTTGAACTCATTTTCTCATCTTCAAGTTCAATCTTCCCTTGGCAAGCTAAGTCTATGATTTTATCCTTGAAGACAAAGCATTTCTCGATAGGGTGGCCAACCAATCGGTGGTATTTACAGTATTTTGGATCATCATTCCTCTCTACTTCATTTGGTCGTTTCATCTCTGGTAACTCAAACAATTTCGTCTCAAGGAGTTCATCAAAGTTTGGTGAGACATCTTAGTCAAGAAATGGATAGTCCTTTTGTTGCATTTCCTTCAAGGTCAGCTTTTGATTTGTCCTTCCTTCAGAAAAAGTCGCTTTTTCACTCTGCATATTGCCTACCTTTGTGGTGAATTTCTCCTGAGAAGCATTGACGTTCATGGATTCTTTGTTTTCAGCCATGGACAAATATCTTATTTTTTTGAATTATTGCTTTTCTTTGCCTTTGCAGAGTTCGTGGATATGCGGCTTTTCAGTTCCAACCGACGACATGCTTAACTCCATGTCATGAGCGCAAGTGTCCAATTCTTTAAAAAAATTAGGCTTTATGCCTTGCAAAATATAGCGGAGACCCCAATGCATACCTTGAATGCACATCTCTATGCCAAAGCTTCACCAAGTCTATCTTTACCGTTTAGACTTGCATGCCTCAATCGGTTGATGAAGTCAAAGACCGACTCTTCATTTCGATGCCGTGTGTTTGTAAGTTCCACCATGCTTACAGTACATCTTGTGCTATAGAAACGGTTGAGAAATTCTTGCTTCATTTGTTCCCAACTATCAATGGAACCAGACTCAAGGTCTATGTACCAATCAAAACATTACCTTAAGGGAGAAGACAAGATGTTTGATGAGGTAATCATCGTATGTTCCAGCATTGTTGCAGGTTTCAATGAAGTGTGCCATATGTTGCTTTGGGCTTCCCTTACCATCGAACTGCTGAAATTTTGGAGGTTGATAACTGACAGACATTTTCAAGCTATTAATCCTTGCAGTGCATGGCCTTGCATATGTAAAGGAAGATTTTGTAGCAACCTCATACTTTTCTTTAATGGTCTCCATGATGAATTCCTTGATTTGGTCGATCGGGTTCGTTCCTTCAGAGGAAACTTAGATCTCTTTAGCATGTTCCACTGCATGCTTTGTGGGGCGATCAACCGTCTCTTGTACTTGCAGATGTTTTCCAGGTGCATGACTTGATTCTTCATTCATCATGCCTTCCACCCTATTAGTTAGCTTAACAATTCGAGAATCTTGATCTTGAACATACTTGGTCAAGCCCTCAATAGCTTTTGTCAAGCTCACAAGTTGTTATTCTACGTATGAAGCGTTAGTCACCGTTGCGTGCATTACCATAGTAGGTGATGGAGAATAGCATTGATTTTCCCAAACATGAGATGCAAACATGTTATGTGGGTAGATCCCTTGCTTAAGACATCATTGTCGTCAGAAGTGAAGGGATTTTTGGATGTAGATAGGCTCAATTGGGCAAGAACCCTCTCAACCATTTCAACGATGTCTTCTTTTGAGGATTTTGCAGGAGATATCACACATTTTGTAGACAAACCAAAGACAATAGCAGATTCGGACGACACTCGTGAGGCTTGTTGTCCTAGCAATTTGTCTTGGTTCCTTGTGATAGGTGATATGTTTCCCGCAGTAACATCAATGATGTTTTCCATAGCGATGCAAAATTTGGATCCAGCAGTTTTTACGGATGTAGATGCAGATGCGGATATGGATGCAGATCCATATTTAGATTTAGATGCGGATACATATGTAGATCCAGATTTGGGTGCAGATGCGGATTTCGAGTTGATCTTCTTGGAAGCCATCTTAGTGTTCTTGAACTTTGATTTTCGAAGATAAAAGATGAGAGGTAAAGATTGTCCCACTGGGCGTGCCAATTTGTAAGCGTCTAAAGTTTCGTCCCTGAAATACAACAAACAGGAAAGGAAAATAGCAAGCAAACAACAATATTTGTATTTGAATTTATGCAAAGGTTACAATCTTTATAAAATCTTTAATAAAAGATATGTAATCCTCTGATTTCTCTCTTCACGGATGTTCTTGATTTGATGAAATACTTGCGGCTTAACACTTGAAGCGAAGATTTTTTTGTATGCAGAAGACTTGCAGATCACCACTGAAGAGCAAGGATTCTCTATGTATTTCTTTGTGTATATTTTTCTTCTTCTTCTTTTTTCTCTTTATTTTGGTCTTATGAAGACCTCTTTATATAGGCTTGAGCTAGGGTTTAGGGGTACTTTCCTCCAAGTAATTTTGGCCCTTGGGCTTGAAGAACACGAGTTGGGCTCCTCTTGTCAACTTAATGGACTGACCCAAATGTGATTTGGACTTTATTTAAGTCATATATTTTTACTTAAATATTAATCCGACTGTATTAACCAGTAATTTAACTTGGTCAATATATCATGAATTTGTGGAGTAATCCAAAATTTAATATGGATTCATCAATAAAATTTCACTGTCGACACACCCTCGGGCTAGATCGAGGGTACACTAAGTCTGGCAGCGGAACCAGGAGGTGCCGGTATCGATACCGTTTCATCCAGGTTTGTTACTATTCTGGTAGGCTCTGGTTTGTTCCGAATTGAAGGGGAACCGGGAGGGGTAACGGGACGGAAATTGGTATATTACCGGTTAGTCCCGGTCTGGAAAGTGACGGTTCTGGTTCTGGTTCGAAACGGTCAGGTTCGACAGTCAAATTTTATTTCAATTAATTAATAAATATAGTCGTTGCAAGCCATTGGGTAACTGGTATTGGTCCCCACCCAACGGCTATTTCAGTATTTAACCCCTCAAAACACCCACCAAAAAATTGATAGTTCTTCTAAATCTAAAACTAAACAAGTAGCACAACTAAGAACAAATACGGAAGATTTTACTCATGTCGATGAAACTATTTTTAATATTGATAGTAATATTGAATTAGATCATTATCATGAATCTTTACAAGAAAGGTTTAGTAATTTTGATGAAGAATTAGAAGAAGAAGAAGTAGAACATGATAATGTTAATCATGATGATATTAATACTTTTGATGATGATGATTTTGAAACAGAGCCAGTTATGGCTACTAGTCCCACTTCCAGTCACAGCCTCGCGCTCCCGCTCCCATTTGGTGTCCTGCTCCCGCTCCCATTTGGTGTCCTGCTCCCCCCCCCCCGTATATCCTAGTCATGCTAGGCCCAAGGTAGAACATGCTAAAAAATTTGTTGTGTGGAAATTTATGACTCAAAGTGAAGATAAAACACAAGATATTTGAGTAATCATTTAATGGGTTGTTGTAAAAATGAATTTTTGCGAACTAAAGTTGTAGCCGAAGTTAAAAAAAAATGGTACCCCCTTTCCTAATGCATCTGTAGGAGTAGGGGGCTCTAATATGGTCCAATCGCAATTAAACCCTTCTAATGTTTCTGGCTCTCGTACACAACGCTCATATATTAGAGAAAAAGATCTTGAAGAATTAACTAAAATGATTGTTGTTATGGGCTTGCCTTTTAGTTTTGCCGAAAATCTTGATTTTATTCATTATATTCAAATTATGTATAATCCACATTTTAAAGGTTTTACAAGAAACACAATTAAAAAAGCTATTTTTTATTATCAATGTCAAGATTTTAAATATTTGTTGTTTATTTTATTATAATACTTGTAAATTGGATATTACTTCTGATGTGGGTCGTAGTGTTAATGGTAATGATTATTTCACTATTATTGTCCATTGGATTGATGAAAATTGAATTATGCAAAAAAAAAAAAAATAGGTTATAAATGTTGTGAAATGCATAAAATCGATAGTTACATAGCTCAAACTATTATAGATGTTTTACAAAACTATGAAATTTGTGATAACATAATTAGTGTCAACCTAGATAATGCTTTTAATAATACATCTGTTGTTGAAATACTAAAACTGACTCTTTGCCTTATTTATATTGATGATTTTCATATTAGGTGTAATACACACATATATAATTTGATTGTTAGAGATGGTATAGAAATGTATAATAATGGTTGCATAAAATCTGAAACTGCATGTCATTTTATTTTTAAATGTCAAGTAAAGTCTAGACGTAGAGAATTTGAAAATCGTTGTCGTGAATTTAATCTCCCCCTAGAAAAATTCCAAAATCAGTGTGTACTAAATGAAATTCTTTATTTGAAATACTTCAAGTCGCTTATGAATATAGAAAACCTTTACAAATGGTTTGGAATGCTCATAATTCAAATATGGACTATAGACTTGATGAAAATGATTGGAATGACGTAAAAGAACTTATAGAATTTTTAAAAGTTTTTTATTTAGCTACAAAACAATTTTTTGGACTTTATTATCAAACTATTTGCTCTGTTTTATCAAATATTTGTGTTATTTCTAGTAAATTTTATAAATTCAAAAATAAACAAAGATTTGAAGATTTTGTTAAGTCTATAATTGAAAAAATTTAAAAATATTTTTTTTCCTATTCCTCAAATTTATTTAACTGCTTGTTTCTTAAACCCAACATACAAAGATGTAGGTGCATCACGAATGGTTGAAAAAATATATTTAAATTTAGATATTCAAGATTTTGAAACACCTAGTGGTCAAGAAGTTAAAGATAGTATAAAAATTGAAGTTAGAAAATTGTATGACTTGTATAATTCTTATCGAATAAATGTTGTACGTAATGAAGAACCTGAAACTTCTAGGTGTAGATATAATGAAGATAATATTGATGATATGCTAGAAAGTTATCTTGAACTTAGTCATGACCAAAAAATTATTTGATGCAAATATTAATCAGTGTACGGAAACTGTTACAGATTCACAAGGTTTACCTAATCTTCTAGATTGGTGGAGAAATCGCGACAAGGAATTTTCAAAACTTTGATCGGTGGCTCGGGATGTGTTAGTTATTCAAGCATCTTCGGTAGCTTCGGAAGACGCTTTTAGTGCAACAAGATATCAAATTGGAGAGCATAGGAATTCATTAACTGCAGACAGCTTGGAGATATCGATATTATTTAGAGATTGGATTAATGACGAGAGAAGGAGTTATGAGCGTCCAGCTTTACCTACCAAATTTGAAAATGATAATGATGAAATGTTGCAAGATTTTAGTGACGACGACATTGATGCATTGGAGGAACTAGCCGATCAACAAATTCCAGATCATGTTACTAGAGAAATGTTAAATGATTTAAGACAAGACTTGCTTGGTTCCATGAACTATTAGTATGATAATTCAAGGTATAATTCAAACAGAACTCTTCCTAGAAGGTGGTTGTGTAGATTATGTCATCTACTAATATTTTGTAACTCAAATTGTACTATTTAATTTTCGGAAAAGGGCCAAAAATACCCTTGAAGTACAGTTGAAGGTCTAAAAATACCCTCCATCCATCTTTTGGTCTAAAAATACCCTTCTACTCATCTTTTTGGTCTAAAATTACCCTTCCATCCACCTTTTTGCTCACTTATACCCTTACAATAAACAACCCTCTCTCTTTTTTTTAAAATACTTATTATGTATCATTTTCTTATTGAATGAAATAAAAATCCACCTCTATTAATTTTTCACCATAATTTATTCAAATCAAAACAATATATCTTTACAAGATCCAAAAAATATATATTTTTAAATCTAGTAATTTCTATTTTCTGTAGCTTTTTTCCAAAAAACAAATTGTTTTAGATAATTAAAATATTTTTAATAATACTAGTCATGCCACAATTACAAGGACATAATATATTAATATAAATCCTAAAAAAATGTTTATCTTTTTTTTAAAAAAAAGGATCATTTAATTTTTTTGACTAATAATTTTGTTGTCCGCGTCATTTGTGATCAAATCTTGGACTGGTGCACCAACTGGAACAACTTTTTTTTAGAATTTATATTAATATATTATGTCCCCGTAATTGTGGCATGACTAATATTTTTAAAAATATTTTAATCTAAAATAAAGTTTTTTTGGAAAAAAGCTATAGAAAATAGAAATTACTAGATTTAAAAAAAATATTTTTTGGATCTTGAAAAGATATATTGTTTTGATTTGGATAAATTATGGGGAAAATTAATAGAGGTGGATTTTTATTTCATTCAATAAGAAAATGACACAAAATAAGTATTTAAAAAAGAGAGAGAGAGGGTTGTTATTTGCAAGGGTATAAGTGAGCAAAAAGGTAGATGGAATGGTAATTTTAGACCTAAAAGATGAGTAAAACGGTATTTTTAGACCAAAAGATGAGTAAAAGGGTATTTTTAGACCAAAAGATGGATGGAGGGTATTTTTAGACCTTTTCCTATATTTCAGGGGTATTTTTTACCCTTTTCCGTTTAATTTTTATTAATAAAACTATAGGCAATTCGCCTTAATCTTATTTCTTTTTACTATTATTGTCTTCAATTTTAATACAAGTCTTTTTTTATTATATTTTTAATTTTCAAATAACAAAGTTGAAACTTAAGTTATAATTTGAAATTTAAAAAAATTTAAAAATTAAAGTTTGAAATTTAAACTTTTAAAGATTGAAATATTTCATAATTTTTTAATTTTAAATTACACTTTTAAAAGAAATATTTCATAAATCATAATTTTTTAATTTTAATAATTATTTTTTTTATTTTTTTAAAAAAGAGTCGTTAGTCCCAGTTTACCGATTCGGGCCCGGTACTGTACCGGTCCGGGACGGTAGCCTGAAAAAATTCCGGAACTATCGGTACCGGTCCGTCCGATTTCGGTCTTTTTCCTCACGAAGGACGCCGGTTCTGGTCGACGCCGCTTCTGGTCGGTGTCGGTCCGATAGTTCTGTTACCGGTTCCATTGCCAGGCTTAGGGTACACTTGAAGAAGATTAGGAAGAGATCATACCCCAATGACCAAGGGCGGACCCACGTATTGAAGTTCGGGTGCTCGAGCACCCACTGACCCCGACGAAAACTTTATATATGTAGATCGAAAATACTGAAAAATTGTTATAATAAATTTGTTAGCACCCATTGAACAAAACGCTTCATGGGTTCTTTGGTTCTGGAGTGGCATTCAAAATCGTTGTTACCCCTCAAGCTCGTGTTCGAGTCCCGATAACACCCTATTTTTTTTGTTGAAAAGGCAAACGGCAACTTCTTCATAGTTTTTAACTTTTTTTACTCTTCTTTTTATATACATTTTCACGGTTGTTTTTCATTTTTTTTAATTTTTTGTACTTCATTTACTAACTAAACTATAGGAATATTTGTAAGCTTCTAGAAAGAATTTTTTTTTTGGCTTGAGCACCCATGACCATCAAATCCTAGATCCGCTACTGCCAATGACGTGGATAATAAGAAAAAGGGGAAGAAATGACAGGTGCGCGGACAAGTATGTACGGACCACCAAAACAAGTGGGACCCCCGCCCCCCAACAGCCACATGGGTAGCATCCATTGGTTTTGATGCTTTAAGGCACGAGTAGAGCTACCTTACGTGTGTAGCATATATACAAATAGTTCACCCCTTCCTCTTTGTAAAAGATTCTGAATTTTAGCAATACAACAACGTAACACACTTTCTTTAAGCATCAAGTTGATATTTACATAGCAGTATTACTACCTCTAATTATTAGTACGTAATTATTGAGTGTATAGATGATGTAATAATTGGAGTAAATTATTGGGTAATAATTATTGGAAATCAAACGTGTTAGGCGATGCAAGGGAACTCATTTGCTCAGTGTAAGACATTCTTCTTGAAGATGCATCAAATTTCCTCTTATATTTATTATTATGAGAGTGTAATTATTAATCTATTTGGTACTATACTCACAAATTGAATTTGGATGGTGATACTAGTATTTACCTTTAAAGCCATGAATATCGATGTGAAATGTTGAGATTTAGAGTCTGTTTTGCATTGCAGTTGGAAGGCCAAAAGTGGTTTTTTGAAGAAATTTAAAAATATAAGTGTTTGGTAAATCTTTAAAATTACTTTTAAATGAAAGCAGAAGTAGTTTTTGGGAAGATGTAAGATGTTTGCTTTTTTTTAAAAAAAAATATTTTTTTAAGACTAAAATATCTCTTACATATATACATACTAGATATGGGACCCCGTGCCAGCATGGGGCCCAATATATATTACTGTTTCTGTTTTAATTTATGTGGTACATATGAACTTTGAAATTAATAAATTTTTTAGTATGTTTTTATATATTTTAAGTTGCTAATTATTTTTATTTAGAGTATGTTTTACGTAAATATATTATAAATCACAATAAATAACAAGTTAATTAAAAAAAAAAAACTTATAAAAAATTCATTGACTTTTGAAATTTCATTTGTATCACATAAATCAGGATAAAGCGAGTAATATATATGAAAATGACATAAAACGTACTATAACTCACAATCATTAGCAACTTAAAATATCTATATATCTATATTTCTCCCAATTTATGTGGTATAGATGAAATTTTGAAAGTTAACAAAAACTTTTTATATGTTTTCAAATATTTTAAGCTATTAATTATTATAATTTATAATACTTTTTACATAAAAAATTTATTTATATAAAGTATAAAAGAAAATATTTTTAAAAAGGAAACATAAATGTTAGCAGGAGTCCAATCTATGTTAATTTCTATGTTTTAATTATTGTAATACCGATTGAATTTGGAGAGCCAACTAAATTTTTTTAAAGGTTTTTTTTTATAAAGTTTAAGTTGTTAATTATTATAATTTATAATTTTTTTATTAATTTGAAACCAATATATGTTTTTCTCTGTCTCAATTACATGAGACATATGGAATTTGGAGAGTCAACTAAAATTTTAAAATATGTTAAGTTGTTAATTATTATACCTTATAGTACTATTACGTGATTTTCAAATAAAATATGTATTTTTTTTATTTCAATTTATATGTCATTGATATAATTACATATATTGAGTAATGAAGAATTAATGTCTAAATTATGTGACACCTATGAATTTTGGAGTGTAAATCAAATTAGTTATATGATTTTTTAAAAATAAAGCGGTTAATTATTACAATTTATAATACTTTTTATATATTTTTTTAAATGATATATATATATATATATATGATATTGATATTAGTATTATATTAAATTAAATGTTATTATTTTTAAATTTATGATCTCAATTGTCGGCCTATGCCACATTATAAAATGTTCCAAAGTAGATATCAGATTTACAAAAATGTCGATGCCAGCTAAAGTAATAAAATAACATCTAAGGGGATGAACCTATATATGTATATATAAAGTTGAATATAGACAATCTGATGTGGCATCTCTCTATGACCAGTATTTCTATTCATCTTTTTTCTCCTTTTTTTGACATTTTATCTTTGTTTTGTATTTCTTATTTGTATTTTTTTTAAAAAGTATTTATATCATACACGATTAATTAAGCCCTTTATAACATCCAATACACTAATATAGATTTAAGTAAATGAAAATGAAAGAGAAAAAGATAAAAACTATTTATTTTTCATAACTGTTTATAATTATTTAGCCTATAAAATAAAAAAAATAGTTGACCATTTGTAACAAATAAGAACAAATTTCTTCACTTTGGCTCTTCTTCTTCTGACGATGATGATGATCAATATATGGTATCAACTTCTGTCGCTAAGATGTCCATCAAATTTCTAGGTCATGTGACTTTTTTAACAAAAGAGAAAGAGAGAATATCTCATGATTCTTGTGAAGACATTGATGTAAAGAAAGAGATTATGTAACAAAAAGTTCTTTTCAAAATAAAAGACTTTTTGAAAAAATGTTTATTCCTCCTACAAGGAGAGAAAATTCTTTGTGGTTGACAAATTTAAAAAAAGGCTGATTAGTGTTTCAAAGGGTAAGAAAAATTATTTGGAGAAAAAATCATTCTATTTATGGAATTCGTATCAAATTAGGAGGAGAACAAGAAAAAATTGATTTTGTGATTTCAAAAGAGAGAAAATTAGATATTATTTCTTTCAACCTCATTATTCTTCTAATTTCTTTCTTCTTTTATTTTGTCTTGATTTTTTGTATCTTTAAATTTATTTTTTGTTATTTATCTTTAATTAAAGTTTATATATATTTTCTTAAAAAAGAATTTAAAAAGATGATCATATTTAGTTCCTTTCCTCACTAATGCTAATAATCTCATAATTAGTGTTATTTATATTATTTTCTTAATTACTTTTTTTTCTTTCATTTAATTATTCATTTGAAGAAATTAGTTATTATAACTTGATAAGAATTACACATGTATTTTTACATAATTGATTTGTTATTTTCAAATTTTTTGGATCATTCTTCATCTTAAAGTTTCTATCTATATGTAATAATAAAGCTAAAATAGAAAATGTGGGATGAGACCTTCTTAGCAATAGATACTTATTTATTCTTATCAATGTTTCTGACATTTTTTGTTATTTTTTCCTTAAAAAAATTGTTGCCTCGATTTTTAGTTTTAGTTTTTTTTTTTTTTGCATTTTCTAATTTTAAAAGACTGAAAATTTTATATTGAAAATTTACAAAAAATAAAAAATGATTTATTTAACTCCTATCATCATCAATATTATTATTAATTTGTTTTACTTCTTTTCTTAATCTTCATTTCATCATTAATGTAATTTATATCATTTTCTTAGAAGTTAGGATTATATATATATTTGTGACATTTCTTAGAAGTTAGGATTATTATTTATTTAATTTTTTAAAATTTTGAATTCTTTTGTCATACTAAATACAACATGTTTTATTATAATTACATTTAATATATTAATGAATATGTTGTACGAATGAAAAGAAAATTATCATTTCACAAAAACAAAGGTTAAAATATAATTTATTATGATTAAGGAAAGATAAAATTATTATTCCAATATCCATAACCATATATAATACATTAAAAATTAATTGAAAAGCTGTAAATGGAAAAGGAATCACCATTTAAGGAATCATTATTTTTAAATTTTTGAATCATTTCTTCTTCTAAAAGTTTCTATCCATATGTAACAATAAAGTTAAAATAGAAAATGTAGTGACACCATTCTTAGTAATAGATACTTATTTATTTTTATCAATTTTTTCTGACAATTTTGGTTATATTTTTCTTTAAAATAATTATTGCCTCGATTTTTTATTTTTTTTAATTTTAAAAGATTGGAAATTTTATGTTAAAAATTTAAATAATAGAAAAAATGATTTATTTAACTTTTATCATCATTAATACTACTAATTTATTTGACGTTTTTTCTTAATCTTCATCTGATCAGTAATGTTATTTATATAATTTTCTTAAATCACTTATTTTTTCTTTTTTAACTCTTTTATATATATA
This sequence comes from Solanum chiquidenum, assembly GCA_029582725.1. Lineage (NCBI taxonomy): Eukaryota > Viridiplantae > Streptophyta > Magnoliopsida > Solanales > Solanaceae > Solanum > Solanum chiquidenum. The sequence goes on from JAJOOS010009081.1 coordinate 28,164, forward strand.
AAGTTGGATATGTAAATGATGATGTGACATTTCTTAGAAGCTAAGATTACCATTAATCTAATTTCTCCAATTTTTGAGTTCTTTTGTCATACTAAATACAATATGTTTTATTATAATTACATTCAATATAGTAAACAATATGTTCTAGGAATTAAAACAAAATTATCATTTTCAGAAAAATAAATGGTAAATTATAATTTTATTATGATTAAGGAAAGATAAAGATATTATTTCAATATCCCATAACCACATTCAATACATTAGAAATTAATTGGATATAACTGTAAATGAAAAATGAATCACCATTTAAGGAAAATAAATGTTTGCAATACCATAATAATTAAGGAGAGAGTAAGATATTATTTTAATATCCTAATTTGGAACTTTTAATCTACTACTCAATTAAAAAGAAAATGCATTTAATAACATTAAAAAGTTATTAGTTTAATATTTTTTCTCATTGTACTAATTCAATTCAATCAAACTTAATTTTAAAGATAAAATAACAGCTTCATTTTAATTGTTATCAATATATTTTAAAAAATTATCGAGAATAGGCTTTTCTTGCACCTTATTTTAATTTTCATATACTATTATTATTTTTTCTGTCATTTTTCAATGAGTTTTTATTTCGATTTAAAATTTAATGTTTATTCTTAAAACTCTGATGGTACAATTAAGGTGGAGTAGAATATAATAAATGATGATTCTTCTACTAAATAAGAAGATATAACGAAATTGAAAGGGTGAATTTTATTTTTTTTAAATGGATAGGAAATTCTATTAAGGTATCATTACGTGATCATTCAATATATTTTTAATATAAATTTCATTTGCTGATGCATTTGTTTAGTACTCCCTCTGTCTCGAATTACTTGTTCAATTTTCCTTTTATAGTTGTCTCTAATTACTTGTCCATTTTGACAAATCAAGAAAGAACATTTTTTTTACCTATTATACCCTCAATTAAATGACTAATTACTTTGAAAATTGCAGAACTTTTCATCTACTTCATAATTAATAGGGGTAAAATGATAAACTCACTATGTCATTAATTGATTTCTTAATAAATGTGTCAATTTAAAAGTGGACAAGTAATTAGGGACAGAGGGAGTATTACAGTGTTATTTGACATTATGAGATATTTCTTAGACATTTAAGAAGAATGGTACACCGGAATATATATTATATATTAAAGGATCAACTTCATGCAATGGAAGAATTTATTATTAGCAAATATATTTTAACTTATTTGATAAAAAATATATTCTTCCTCATTTAATAGATGTAAAATTTGTGAAGCTTTATTTTTTTGACAATCTTCATATTATTAAAACAAATAATAATATTACGATTAAACAACAGAGTACATATAAAATTAATCAAAAAAATTTAATTTTAATGATCGCGTGAAGTGCGGCCAAGTTCTCTAATTTAAAACAAAAAAGTAAAATTTAAATGGGTCTACTATAGAATTCCTAGAAATCCAACTTGAAAAATTATGTTAAAAATGGAAAATAAAAAGTGAAATAAATTTAATTGAG
>JAJOOS010009082.1:0-34644 GCA_029582725.1 Solanum chiquidenum
GAAGAAATCCACGTGGCGAAGTGTGGGAGGAAGGTCGAGATCGCGCTTCACATTTTACACTTGACCTCTTATCAACAAAACGAAATCCCTCTTCCCTCAAAATTGAAGCCTCAATTCTTCTCTCTCTTGTTTACTTGGACAAGAAAAAACCGCCGTCTCTTTCATCTTTTTTTTCGAAAAAAATAGGAGCAGCCCCGCCATGTCCGCTATTGCTACTTCTGCTGCTCTCTCTTTTCCTTTCTCTTTTTGCCGCTCAACTAAGACTTATACTAGAAAGGTAACTCTTTTCTACTATACTCCTATTGCTCGAATACAATTGCATGAATTGGGACGGAGAGATTATATAAGCTGCTACCTAAGTGTTTTTCTAGAAAAATGTTATGAGTCAATTGACATGTTGTAGAAGACGAAATTTTATGCCCATAAGTGAGGTAAGTTTATTTATTCCGTCTGGTGGAAAATGTTTTCTAACTAAAAACCAGAGAAAGAATGAGCTTCTTCCTCGTGGACTCTGTTGCGTAACTTATTTGTGGCATGTTTAAATTTTTATGCTCTAGTGTACGTGTATCGGGTAGAAAAGTAGTAGTCAGTTGGTTATTTGGGAAGTTATCTCAATCTGAATATACAGAACTGTACACAACTTGTATTTTATCCATCAGATGAATTATTGAGTGGACGATAATTCTGCAATTTGTTCATTGTCAGTGTTTCAAAGGTGGATTTGGAGTGTTTGCAGTGTATGAGGAGGCAGCGGGTACTGAGTTAACAAACAAGAAAAGCTCCTGGTTGACAATCTTTGATGTCGAAGATCCAAGGTCAAAATTCCCTCAGTCTAAAGGGAAGTTCCTGGATGCAAATCAAGCTTTAGAAGTTGCTAGATTTGATATACAATATTGTGATTGGCGAGCTCGTCAAGACGTACTTACGATAATGCTCCTGCACGAAAAGGTTGATTCTTGTACATAATGTGTTACCCCTTATTTTATTGCAGTTTTGAATTGAGCTGAGTTTAAAGATTCAGTACATCTCCTGCTTCATTTCTGCTAATTAGAGACTATTCCTTCTTTGGAGTTCGTTCCAACTTTTTCTTCCTTTTCATCCCTGTACTAAGTCGTGTGACTGGTGGATACTGTGTGAGTAGGTTGTGGAAGTATTGAATCCTCTAGCACGGGAGTATAAATCTATTGGAACTGTGAAGAAGGAACTCGCGGATTTACAAGAAGCACTTTCTCAGGCCCATAAAGAGGTATTTACTACTTTGATCCCATTGAACAAAATTATGCTGTTGGATACAAGTTACTCCTTTCTAGATTTTTGGGTAGATATGTAACACATCAACTATTTTCCCTTTATTATTGGTTGTTCAAGTTTAGTTTCCTTTTATCTGTAGAACCTATTGAAGCAAAACAGGTTTTCTTAAGAAAAAATGGCTAATTTCATAAATCATAGATAAACTGGTTCAAGAATCTTACTTGTCAAAAAGAAAAATGAAAAACCAACACAAAAAGCAAGTTTGGGATTTCGTGTACTTCCATATAAGCCAAGTTTTGTATCTAAAGTAGTGATAGCAACAGGTACATATATCTGAGGTGCGGGTTTCTGCTGCTTTAGATAAGCTAGCTTACATGGAAGCGTTGGTTAATGATAGGCTTCTACCAGAGAGGAGTACAGAAGAATCAGACTCCCCGTCTTCATCCCCCGGTACATCTACAGTATCTAGAGATAATGTTAAAAGCAAGCAGCCTAGGAGAACCCTCAATGTGTCAGGTCCTGTTCAAGAATACAGCCCCCATTTGAAGAACTTCTGGTATCCTGTCGCTTTCTCCGCTGATATTAAGGATGACACCATGGTAAGTCAATTACCTGATTTATGTAATAATCTCATTTGCAGAACTGCAGACAACATGTTATCAATTTCTATGTTTTCTACAAACTAGTAAATCCCCTGGGAAAATGAAAAGGACATACTTAAATAATAAATTACTAAAATGAACTTATTCAATACTCTGATGCCAACTAATAGCATGTTGTACCATCTCCTTTCTAACTTTCTGAGAGAGGAGAGAACATGATTTTATGCTTTTTGCAGTATTCTAGTGTCTCGTCTGTTGATGGTTATTTGACTATAATGTATCAGATACCAATTGATTGCTTTGAGGAACCATGGGTGATTTTTCGTGGGAAAGATGGAAAACCTGGATGTGTCCGGAACACGTGTGCACATAGAGCCTGCCCCCTTCATTTGGGTTCAGTGAAAGAGGGTCGAATCCAGTGTCCTTATCATGGTGAGAATAGATGAATCTAAGCATTCTTCAGTGCAAACTTCCTATCTAGGATATAATAAAACACTTGATCCATTTGGTGTTTGATACGTGGAGAGTGCATGCAATAACTGACATTTACTTCTATGTTTGTTTGATGATCCTTAGGGTGGGAATATTCAACAGACGGGAAATGTGAGAAAATGCCATCAACAAAATTTCTGAATGTCAAGATCAAATCTCTGCCATGCTTTGAGCAAGAGGGAATGATATGGATTTGGCCTGGAAATGATCCTCCTACGGCCACTCTTCCTTCTCTACTTCCACCTTCTGGATTTCAAATCCATGCAGAGGTTTGAATCACTGAAACAACATTTTAATTGTTAATAGGAAAACCATCTAACAACAGTAAGTTAACTCTTTCTGCTCCATTCTTGTTCTTTAAACTGGCAGATAGTGATGGAACTTCCCGTGGAACATGGGTTGCTTTTAGACAATCTGTTGGATCTTGCCCATGCGCCTTTCACCCATACATCTACGTTTGCTAAAGGATGGAGTGTCCCAAGGTTTGTTGTTATTATAATTATTTAAAATAGTCTACAAGTTAGAGTATTACTAGTTTACTAATCTTCAGTTTGAAATTAAACAAAATCCCAACCATTGTTGAAATTGCCACCTTAGACATTAAGGAGCTGAAGGCATAATTCTTGGTGTCCTGCATATTTTCTTAACAATATACTGGATTACAATGTAAAAAGATTCTTTTCGGGGATTCTGAGTTGGATTAGTTGGTAACTCTTACTTTACAGGTCAATAATTCTTCAAGTCCCAAAATGAATTTTCTAAAGGAGAGTTGACTACATTTTATATTTGAATTCATATGGTTTCATAGAAAATAAAAATGTGATACTATTGTTGATGGAGAATGGGAGGGCGCCTGTACCTGTCTGATGAATGAAGTCTGGCAGTAATAACCCGAAGATGTGAACACTTACTTGTTACCTTTCTTTTTCAGCTTTGTAAATTTTTTGACTCCAGCATCTGGTCTGCAAGGATATTGGGATCCTTATCCAATAGATATGGAATTTCGACCACCTTGTATGGTTCTATCAACCATTGGGATCTCAAAGCCAGGCAAATTGGAGGGGCAGAGCACCAAAGAGTGCTCTACACACCTTCACCAACTTCATGTATGTTTACCTGCATCTCGACAGAAGACAAGGTTGCTATATAGGATGTCACTGGATTTTGCTCCCATATTAAAACACATGCCTTTCATGCAATATGTGTGGAGGCATTTTGCTGAACAGGTTAGATTCTATCCTTAACATTTGTAGTGTCTGTCATTACATATAACTCGTAATGATGTAAATCGGTGTCATTGACTTCTTCAAGATGCATCACCTGCACAAATCACAATACCTATAATGACGAGTTCTCCTGCATAAACGTTCTCAGGTTTTAAATGAAGACCTACGGCTTGTGATTGGTCAACAAGACCGGATGCTCAAGGGTGCTAACATTTGGAACCTGCCTGTATCATACGATAAGCTAGGAGTGAGGTATAGAATATGGAGAGATGCTGTAGAGAGTGGAGCAAAGCAATTGCCATTCAGCAAATGAAACATGGAACTAATCCAAGGATAGATTTTACATCTCAAGATGATCGATCGTACACTTTAAACAACCTTAGTTCTTTGAAGAACTTAAGTTGCTGAGAATCTCTGTTGGTATATAACGCGATTGCCACACTTGTTGCTCTGAGGATATACCAGAGCATCCTGAAAATGAGATGATTTCAGTATAGCTTCCCTTGTAAAAAATAAACTGTACACTAATTGTTTTTAGGTTCATGTACAGTTTAAACAACCTTGACCCCGCCATCAATCCTTTCATGTTTTCCCTAGCATGCCTCCTAGAAAATCTGGAGGCTCTATTGAAAGTCATGGAAATGGTCCTCCAACTTGTATCATAGTATCAATCTTTTCGAATTTTTGAATTGTATACACAATTTTTTCGCCAAAATGAAGCAAAAGGAAGATCTGATTGTCGAGCTGTTTTGCCCCAAAGTGTATTTTTGTCGTCCAAACTTATGTTCTTTAATTTCAGTGACGAGTCCATGGATGGAATTGCTTGAAACAAAATTTTGATATATTTTTATTCAACAACATGATATATATATATACTATGGTCGCGGTGTTACAGAATAGTATGGAAACTTGATCATAGCTGGTAACCAGGGGCGGAGCTAAGTTGGTATACTCTTCATCGGAAAATTATATAGGATATATATAATATTTTGAACATTTTTAAAAACCAATAGTTACCTAGTGGCAAGGGTATGGATGAAACTACATGGCGCTCAGGTTTGATTCCTAAAGCTCAAATTTATTCCACAAACTCACACTAATTACAAGACAAGAAGAGGAGCATATATAATTACAAAGTATTTCAAACCCAGAAGCGTCTATTATTACATATAGAATATTCATTCACAGTGCATTACCACAGAAGGGACAGAATCGGAAATCGCCGTCCACTTCCCGGCGACAGAACTGACACCTAAGTACGTCCGGGACCTCAGCCGTAGACGACGGCGGAGGAGGAGTTAGAGATTGGGGGAAGAAGAGTTTGCAGTCGTTGCAGTACATCACCGGCTCTTTGCCCGGCCATCTCCACACCGGAACAAAGAAGAGCTTGAGAACCTTTTCATAGTCGACGAGGTCGGCGCGTGATCCGCACGCAATGCACCTCCCTGCCCCGCTCTTCAATACCTGCCTCGCATGCTGCTCTAAGCCTCCTACAAAGAAGAAGAACATTGCTTTTTTTGACAGTTTGATTTGTTGATTGGGTTATGAATGGGGGTACAAATTGGAGTTTTTGAAGAGATGAAGAAGAAAGGTGCAGAGAAGTGAAGAAAATTTCCAGAGGATTCGTGGGTATTTTGGTAGGCATGAGAATCAAGTCATTAGGGTATTGTTCGTTGGGTCACTGATGTCCAGCTCATTAGTGTTATTGGCCCGTTTAGCTAACTACAAATTCAAGATTTTGCACGGATAGTCCCTTTTTTATGGTGATTTTTAATTTTTATTTTTTATTTAAAAATGAAAATTTATAGATTAAAGTATTTTTAACTATAAATTTCGCAAGAAGCTTTTATTTTGTAGTCATATATTATTTTATTCGCAAGACGTAAGTTTAGAGAGCTATTTACCTTATACGGCAAGATTAAAAATTTGTAATAATAAGTTATGCTTAGAAGATCTATAATTTCATGGGTTTTGTAGGAACTAAAATTATGTCTTACATTTGTTGGTTACGAACTGAACTTATTCTTCTAATGATATAAGTTATGTAGAAAGTAAGCGGCATAACTTATTTTTCCTAATCACTTTAAAAATAGGGATATTCGTGCAAATGACCTTTGCAGATTTGACCGCTCGTCGAAAATAATTAAAGCTTCTAGCCGTATATATATAAAAATTAAAAAGTATAAATGTTAATTGTGTATATAATATGTATATCATGTGTATACCACAATAAAGTAGACCAGATCTTCGCATAAACTACCTAAATCTCAATGAGTTTGTGCTCTATTTTCACTAACTCTCTCAATATCTTATGTTGGCAACAAATTTTGACAGCAATTTATTGGATGAGACTGGTAAGTTGGCCATATTGATTTGCTCATGAAGAATATTATCACCAACCTGTTGATTTTGAAGTTGTTTTTTTAATTAAATCTCTACGAAATTAAAGCAGATCTTTTTGAGAATGTTATCCTCGAATAAATCTGCATTATGCTATTCGAATTTAGTTAAAATTTCAATGCCAACTGAACATCGAGTGGAATAAAAAAATAAAAATTTAAGCAGTTCATCTAACAAGTTCTCTTTCCAATATGGAAGGTTATCATGTATTTCACAAAATTTGGTGAGGAAGATGCTTGCACCACCTAAAATCAGAAAGAGTTTCACCTAACAAAGGTTGTGGTGGAGTGATAAGTATTTCTTCATCCTTAATCAAAGGTGTTGAAACTGAATATCTCTGAATACATAGTCACTTTTGATAGGGAGAGTTTTACCCCCTAATGTGGGACTTTTCGACGTGAATCCAAATTTTTTCAGGCTACAATATTGTGGATACAGAACACCAAAGTGAAAACCCCAACAAAAGAAATCACAAAAAAGATATATTTATTGATTATTATTTTTGGTTTGGAGGGTGGTCATTCACACGGATGACCCGAGATCGACCCCTCAATGCCTTATGAGTCTAGCATGTCGCATAGGGCTTGCTTAGTACAGTTTACATCTCATGTGTGGTTTGTAGGCTATTACACAGTGGAGGGTTTATCCAGTGTGCACAAAGTGTTCATCCAAAGGACAACGATTGTGGCAAAAATTGTAGCCTCTACGAATTATCCTGTGATTCCTATAAAAAAAACAATATAATGTAAAATATTGTATGTGGTGGCATATACATGTGTCAGTTTGATTCGATTTTTATCAAAATCAACCCAAACCAACTATATCGATCTGGTTAGTTTGATTTCTTAATCACATAATTACTATTTCAATCTTGTTTTGTTTGAATTGTAGATGAAGTTTTAATAAATTACTGTGTCCAATAATAAGGACAAACATATTATCACAATTAAACACTAGCTCCTTGCCCTATTACTAGTGTGCCAAACCAATATAACTAATACTCTATATCTAGATATTTTGTGGTATGATAAAATTGATTATCATATTTAATTAATTTGATGGTATCTTAAAATTCGATATAGATATTTTGTGGTATGATAAAATTGATTATTATAATTCGGTCAACTTCAAGTCTTCAACTTATATATATTCGTAATTTATTTACTCTAAACCTTAAACCCTAAATCCTAATATGTTAAAAAAAATCAGTCTCCAATTCATTTAATTATCTTTGTCATATAATTTATTTAGTCAGGCATTCAAAAAGTTGCTTATTTTTTTAATATATCTTTTTTTTACATAGCAAATCAAGGAAATTTTGGGCGATTTCTCAAGTCATTTTTCCTTATTTCTTTTGGTTTTGAGGACGATAAATATTTTGTTTGGAGTATACATCGATGACCTCTACATTTGCCTATAAAGAAAATGGCCAAAAGCCCCCCAAAGCTATTACCGAATTCTCAATTATACATTTATTCTTCACGGAGGTCCTATCACCCCCTGAACTTTTTAAAAGTGAAATATCTACCCCTACAAACTCAAGCCCAGATTTGTATTAGGTGGTATTCAACACGCGCTGCCACATAATTTTACCCTTTTTTCATATAAAAAAAATTAATTTTTCTTTTATATTTTACTTTTTTTATTTTTTATTTTCATCTTCTCCTTTTCTCTTTCTTTTCCATTCCTTCATTTCTTTTTCTTTGAACCTTCTGCAGATTTGATAAGAGGATGCCATGACTATCGAAACTTCGACCTTCACCGCACACCAGGAAATCTCGTTTTCTAAAACTAGAGACAAACAAAAAACTCTATCACTAAATATTGCTTCTTCTTCCACTATTATAATATTTCTCAAAGATCGATTCTTCAAAGAATCACCGGTAAACGATATTTGCTTGCCGGGATAAAGGTACCAAACTTGCGGAGAGACTAGTATTGATTTAGATTTAACAATGTTGATATGAGAAATTCGATTGATGTTTACAACAATTTCAATAAATGGGTCTTCTTCATTAAAGGGTTTGTTACCCAATGATGAACTCTTCTCCATTAATTGAATCTATTACTTAGTGAACTCCTTCATTAATGACTAGTCTAAAGTTAGATTCTCTAACTTTCAATTTTGATTTTGATTTTGAGCTACCAACAAATTTTCAAAGTGATGAAAAGTGGAGATATGATGAAAAGTATGTGATTTGGTGATGAGAATTGACTTAGTGATGAAAACCTGATGTGGGCGGTGACCTGGTGGTCGAGGTGAGCCACCACCGAATGTCTAGTATGGATATGATGATGAAGATTGAAGGGAAGAGATAAAGAAGGTAAAAAATAAAATAAATAAAAGGAAACATATATTATTTTTTTATATAGAATATTAATACTATGAAATAAATTAAATATTTATAAAGTTAATATTTTAACTATCTTTTTATCTCTAACTCTCCCAAAGAGAGTGAACTACACCTTCTCTGCCACATCAGCATTTAGGGAGCAAATAACTTCATTTTAAAATAGTTCAGGGGTGTAATAAGACTCTCGTAAAGTATGAGTATGTAGTTGGGAATCCAACTATAGGTTTGAGGGGCTTTTGGCCATTTTCTCTTTGCCTATATAATTATTATGTCATAAGTGTTTTTTAAGAAGTAAGTATTAGTTTATATTTTGCTAATTAATTTACAAAATCACTTTTATCAATATATATTGACAATACTTTTTGTTTAGTTAATGTTTCAAAAGTTCTTTTACGATAAAATTACTTTTTAATTTTTGAAAAACAACGTCACTCTACAGACACTACTACAAAAAAATATATTTATTTTTCTCATAATTTGACCAAACACTTAACTTTCTAAAATAAACATTTTTTTGAAAGAACAAAAAAACAGTTAAACAGAATTTAGTCACTATAAAAAGTTGACTAATCACACTATTACCTCCTTTTATTACCTCCTTAACAACAGTGCACACTTAAGATGAATTTGGTACGGAGAAAATTATTTTCTAAAAAATATTTTTTAATTTTCACATGTTTAATTGACTTAAATATTTGGAATAAAATTTCTCTTTGGAAAGAATCACCTCTTTTTGTCGTATCCCTTTTGACCGAAGGGGCAATGCTACAAACGAATTGATCATACTAGTGTGCCAACTATAGCTAATGTAGACTTCTTTATGTCCTTAGCTAATTTTCTTCCGTAAAGCCGATTCATTTGGTCAATAATGACCGCGCGATGGCTAACCATCCTTACACTAGGGGTAGAGCCGTTAAAATGGCATAGGACTGGCCCAATTCAATTCGTTATTAAAGTAGGATTGAAATAAAAAAAAATTAAATTTATTTAAAACTAGGGCTTATAAGCTTGATCCATATACGTTATTAGCCTTGAGGCTTGATTGGGGCGGGACCGGGGTCGGCCCATGGGTCAAAACTATTTATTTAAGAATAACTCATAACAATCTGACTAGTATATGAGTTAATTACTTAAATGCATGTTATGTTGTAAAATTACGAATATTATGAAATTTTGGTACGTCCATATATATATATATATATATATATATATCGAGATACATAGACTCAAAATTAGATTAATTTGTTCTAGATACACTCTATTCAAGTGGATTCGCATGTATCTAGGATACATAGACAAATCTCGCGTCCTCACCTCCCTTCCATCTCGCTCGCCACTATGTTATCTCACTCACGTATCTGGGATGCATCACATCAGATATATTTATCTCGTGTATATAGTATCCTAGATACATGCTAATCACACTAGATTTTTTGCTAGTGTTATTGAAACAATATCATTGTTTGCTATATTTGATTTGAAAATCTTTGTATTTTCTTGATGTTATAGTTTTAAGTTTGAAAAGGAAAAAGTTGATTTTAAATGAATTTTTTTTGGGTTTGGTTTTAGATTTAAAAAAAATTGATAATATTTGATTTGGTTATGGTTTTGTTTGAAAAAATAGAAGAAATAACTTAAACGAACCGCCAAATTATATAAATATATATTTTATTATTATACATACATAATATATTATTTTTATAAACAATTTTAAAGATCTTATATATATTTTTATCAAAATTTATTTATAATTTACTTATGAAAGCAAAAGTTTCCAAGGTGAGAACATTTATCTTATTGGTTTCATGTATATAACTTTGTCTAACAATTCTTTGTGGGACTAAAAGTCATTGTTTCTCCTTCTAGGACAAAATAGTGGATTTTTTTTAAAAAAATTATAGTAAATTCAGTAATCAAAAGTTCTATAATGCTAGTCATTCTAACTATTTTTCGTTTTTGAATGGATTGTTGTCACTTTTTCACGTTTTGGATGAATTATTTCTTTTATTTTGTGTATGGTTTATAACCGAATAACCGAATCAAACCAAACTGAAACCATTAACAATCAAACCGATAAATGTATATTATATTTGGTTTGATTTGATTTTGACAATTTTAAAATAGATGAAATTGATTTGATTTTGATTTTGACGAATAACCAATCCGTGAACACCCCTGCTTGTACTTATCACTAGCTTAATTAATAGTAATATGTTTTATTTTTCTAAACCAAAATAAAATAATATTATGCACATGTCCATTCTTGAATTTGAGTTTTACATAAAATAAAAATATAATTGTAAATATAATCCAGAAAAGGGTGCATTAGTTCACATAAATTCTACATTGGACGATCCTAAATTCCAATGTAAAGTTTAGTGCATTTAATACATTTGGTCAATAACAATTAAGTGAGATCATGATTCGATTTTTTTTTATAAAAGAAAATCAAATTGATTTTGCATTACCTTGATTTTAATTGATTTTTTTTTATTGAATGTAATATAATATACTTCTAAACAAATAGTATTAAACTGACTATATCTTACCATAACACTATCAAATTAGTTACCCTTTCAAGAACGGAAGGAATTATATATGTAGCTTTAATTTCTTGAGAAAATGACATGCAGTATGCATTATTCAAGAATTTATCCAGTTTCAAGGAATATAATAAAACTTCTTACAATATTTTTTGTTGTGCAAATTAATGATTTGTGATTTTTAAGATATCTTAACCATAATTGAATTAAGCAATCATGAATAATTAAAAGGCTCAAAGACAAATTATTTTAAACCTGAAATAGATTCTTTGAATTATTTATATGAAGAGAACAAATCATACTAGAAAATAAAAAACAAAGAATGGAATGAATTAATATAAAAGCCAACACCTAGATTACGAATCCAAAGTGCAAAAAAAAAAATGTAGTGTAAGATTCTACCTTTTTAATTATTTAATTACACATATAAATATTCTAATTTTTTAATATGTATTTATTTATATAGTCGGATTTGTTCGATACTTCCTCCGTTCTATTTATTTATCAAATATTTTCTAATTTTATGTCCTTTTTTACTTGTTATTTTTGACAAATCAAGAAATCACATTTTTTTTCCTATTATCAATTTATTCACATTGAATTAATATTTTTTTTAAATATGAATAAATATATTCAAAATCCAATCAATTAATAGAATAAAAATAATAAACTTGTACTAGAATTGAAAAAAAGAGCAGCCGCCATTCTCACAACGTTTACAAAGCGGCACGTAACGCTGAAGAGGTGTCCATGTTTCATTTGGCGCATGTATTGTAAACACAAATCATTTTCTTCCACGTGTTACATATGACAACAAACACAGAGCAAGTACTTATTTTTGTCACCCAGTGTCCGATACTTATCTTGGAGTCCGACTAAATCTGCGATAAAAAATCTCACATTGAAAGTAAAACACTCCTAATAAAGGTGACTATATATCCAAGAAAACTCAAACCTGAGAGCTCTTGGATAAGACCACTCCACCACAACCCTAATTGGCGAGCGAGTGTGCATTTGCTTAATTTATTTTATACTCTCGAGCAATGGCGGAGCCACCTTTGAGTAAGGAATTCATTCGAACCCCCTTCAACGAAAAATTGTATTATTTATATATGATTAAAATAATTTTTAGATATATATAATAGATATCAAACTTCCTTCAACTACTTTGTATGTCTATTTTTTTAAATTTTGAACCTCTTATTAAATTTTTTGACTCCGCTACTAGTCTCGAGAGTGGTGTATTTTCTGTCACGAGGGGAGTAAGTGACCATGTTTGTCCCGTTCTCTAACTGCACACTCTTTTTTTTTTGGCTCTTGGATCACGAGGAAGACTTCAGAAATTCTTCTGAGGAAAATGACCTTACTACCCATCGTCACCTAACACCTATATTTCCAATTTTTGTAAACACTAGAACAATTACTACTATATGTTTTACAAGTCCGAAATTAAAGGGGCAACAAATTTTTTCGAAAATTGCAAAAGGGTAACTCAATTAATTATGAAATTAAAAGGACAATAATTCTTAACTCCGTTTAAATTAGATTTTGTAAAATAAGACTCAAATTCCAATGAGACTTACAAGGCTCAAATTCCTATGAGCCTCGTAAGGCTCAGCTGCCAATGAGCCTTGCAGATTGTTTTTAAAAAAAAAAATATTCTCGTTTTATTTTGTTGTTTGTTAAAGTCTAATAATAATAATAATAATACATAGTTGTAAATTTTGTAAGATTTAGTCCAACTAAGGAAAAAATAATAATATTAAAAGAGGTTCAAATTTATTCTGCTCTAATAGTAGAATTTCATGGGGATAAAAGAATTTCGTAGAAATATCGTTATTCCCACCAATCACTTTTCGATCATGTCTTTGAAAAATAATTACTGTTTAGAGATTCTGCATATCCCGTTTATCCAATTGTTAACGAATGAACTGGTTTACAAAAATTTTTACCAGAAACACTGAATTTTGGTGTGCCGTATTATTGTATAAATCAGTTATACTTAATTGAGCAAACAAAAAGTACGAGTTCAAATTGATATATAAATTATGAAGTTGATGTTGTACCAAATATTGATGAAGAATTAAAATATGTAACATTATATAAATTATGATTATCATATCACTTAACGATATTTCTACGAAATTCTTTTATCCCCATGAAATTCTACTATTAGAGCAGAATAAATTTGAACTTCTTTTAATATTATTATTTTTTCCTTAGTTGGATGAGCCTTACAAGGCTCATAGGAATTTGAGCCTTATTTTACAAAACCTAATTTAAACGGAGTTAAGAATTGTTGCCCTTTTAATTTCATAATTAATTGAGTTACCCTTTTAAAATTTTCGAAAAAATTTGTTGCCCTTTTGATTTCGGACTCTATGTTTTACCTCATAGACTCTACTAACAAATATTTACTACACAAGAAGTTGTAGCACATATTAAATTGAATATCTAACACTTAATAAAAAATTCAAAAATATATTTTCCTTTTCATGTAGAATTATATTTGACGAACAGTTTCCTAAAATACGTAAATTAACTGAACATTATCTCATCGAAAAAGATAAAAATAAATAAAGCTGCTTTAAAAGTAGAAAATATAGAGATTGTGTTTGTTTCTCATTTGGTGTTTGCATTGAATTTACTTAATTTAAATTTATGTTAAGTGCAATCTATCGGAGAAAAGCAAGAATATTTTCATATCTAGTATTTGAAATTGAAAGCTCTGATTAAGAAAAAAGAGCAACTTCATTCACTATACCACATTCTTTGATGTTAAATTAATATACTTACCACACCCATAGAAACTACTCGAATATCTCAAAAATCATCCCAATCTCATAAAGAAAAGTTATTATAATCAAAATAGTTTTTTTTCTTTATTAATAAGAGAATTGAAATGAAAATAAAAATAAAACAGGGCTATTTAGACATTTCCATTGTAAAGCTCCGCACAAAGCTCCCATCTGCAAAATGCTGCTATATAAATTCCTCTTGAGATCCACAATGAAAATTGAAACTGAAGATATTTTTCAGTGAGCTGAGAGAGAAAGAGTGATAAAAATGGCGATTAGGGTTTGGATTTCGTTATTTCTATGTGTTTTCGCATTGTTAGGATCGGAATCTTACGCTTCTGAGAACGAAGACACTCAATCGAAGGAGTTCGTTGTGACTTTAGATCACTCCAATTTCTCTGATTTTGTAGGTCGACACAAATTCATCGTCGTCGAGTTCTACGCCCCTTGGTAATTTAATCAATTCCACTTCAATTTGTTGGTAAACATTGCTTTGATCGATTATTTTTTTAAAACTGTGTAGTGTTTTTTTGAATCTGTAGCTCATGTCTTCCGTTTTTCGTTTCCATTTAAGGAATGATTTTGTCTTGTTATAAACCATGACGGGTTAGTAAATGAAAGCTTAAACAACAGATGCTACGGAGAATACCATAAGTTGGGTCTTTTACTATTTTAGATCTAGGTTGGTTAATTCATGAAAGAACATCGTTTTCATGGAAATTTTCTGCTGGGCAAATATTTTATATTTTAATTTGATATAAAAGTTGGAGATATAAGGTTAATCATACGAGGTGTAGGATAACTATTTGGGGATATCCTTGAGTAGCTGATGGCCAACACTCTCTACCATGCAACCTCGATAGACTCTCCTGGCAATAGTAGACTCACTAACTGAGGTAGACACACAAAAAAAGGGTCGTTTAATAACAATGTCCGAGTCTTGAATGAAGTAAGTGATGTAAAATAAGAGTTGGGATATTTGTAAAGAATGGTGAGTTATGGGGGATGAAGTCTTTGACCATGGTCCCTTGGATTTCCGAAATTCAAGGTATAATTTCCTCTAGAAATGATGAAATTGTGAATGATGTTTAATTTGACTTAATAATACAGTTGATTCTCTGACTAGACGGTTAAAGCTAGAAGCTTTAGTACATTTTGATATTGAATCAATAAAGTTAGTAGCATTTATGTTTCTTATCTCTGATGAATGTCTCTATTTAAGTTATATGAAAATTTGATGCCTCAAATTAGAAGCAAATTACCTATTCTTTCCAAGTTTATAATTACTTTGACATTTACAGGTGTGGTCACTGCAAGAAGCTTGTTCCAGAAGTAAGAACCACTAATACATTCCCTTTAGTATCTTAAAAGAGTAGTAGCCTTTTGGAGCATAAGGAAGCACAATATATTTGAACATTTTGCTTTGATTGATTTGCAGTATGAGAAAGCAGCGCAAATTTTAAGCCAGAATGATCCACCAGTTGTTCTTGCCAAAGTTGATGCCAATGAGGAGCAAAACAAGGTTCTTGCCAGTGAGTTCGACATAAAAGGTTTTCCCACACTTAAGATCTTGAGGTATGGAGGTAGCGTTGTTCAAGATTACAAAGGACCACGTGAGGCGGATGGTATTGTTTCTTACGTGAAGAAACAAAGTGGCCCTGCTTCTGCTGAAATTAAATCATCCAAGGATGCAGAAGATTTTATAGATGTCAATAAGATCATTATTGTAAGTGCCCCCTCCTTCCTATATCTCTCTCATTATATATGTATACACATTCATAAAAGCATATGCTCATACCAGGGTGACCCGATGCACAAACAACCACTCTCTTTCACACTGATTTGCGTATGTTTTTCACGTATTGTTTTTCCTCGACTCTCAAGGGATCTGCAGAATTTGAGTTGATGAGTATGGTTTTTAAATTCTTATAGATTGGGGTCTTTCCCGAATTCTCCGGCGAGAAATTTGAGAATTTTACAGCTGTGACTGAGAGATTGCGTGCTGATTATGATTTTGGTCATACTTCGGATGCTAAACTCCTTCCTCGCGGGGATTCATCAGTTTCTGGCCCTGTGGTTAGGTTATTCAAGCCTTTTGATGAGCTTTTTGTAGATTTTCAGGTAATGGGTTGGTGTAAAATTCTTCTACATTTTCTGATGTACTAGACAAAGTTCCAACAATTGATCATATGTACTTGTAGGAGTTCGATGTGGATGCCTTGGCAAAGTTAGTCGAAGAAGCAACTATTCCTACTGTGACTGTATATAACAAGGACCCCAACAACCATCCATTTGTTGTTAAATTCTTCAACAGTCCAAATGCCAAGGTGCAGCATTTACTTAGTCTACCAGATTTATGTTGCCTGTTGAGATCTGATAGTCGTCTTGCTGTCTAAACCTGCATCTGCTTTCCAATACTTTTGGTTGATAGATCTCTTTTATTTTCATCAAATATATAAGAAGCGATATAATATTATACACTATACAGATGAATCACATAATGCATGATATTAATTCTCTTAATCTTGGTGTCTCTTGTTTTCCATCTTGAGGATCATTTGTTTGATATATTAGAAGAGTAAATGTGGATCAAGATTTTATTTTTTAAGGTTTTTTTTGGGCAGGTTCTTTTAAGTTGTTTTCTTCACTTCTTTCTTTGCACTCGTTCTTAGATGCTCTTTCGTTTCTGCAATCAGCATGAACTCTTCATGTATAATGATAAAGCGCCACAAGCAAAGATAGATGTGTAAAGACTAGTGCAATAATTATCTGTTTTTTCCTAAAAGTTCCCTCTTCTGTCGTACATGTGCTCACCATAAACCTGCCTTTTTGTTTTCTTCAACTTTGTGGTATCTTTGTTTCTCCGGGATGTCCAGACAAGATTGAGGTTTTCAGTGTTTTTTATCAAATAAATTTGTTTCTCATTGCTGCTGCTTGTTTAATATCCTACTAGCTTGTACTTTCTAGAGCTGGAGTTAAGAATTGGTCTACTTTTGACATTGCATATCTTCTGCCGGTTCTGCTATCATCTTTCTATGATTGCTGTACTTGGATATGCACTTCATGCATCCAAATATCATCTCTTTATTGAAGTGCAACTGCAACCTTAATTATCTCTTCATGCTGGACTACTTAGGGCTGGAGACCTTAACCCCCAACCCCCAATTGCCCAATTACATTTGGGAGTAGTTTCTTATCAAAAAGTATGGAACTGGCAGGTCATGTTGTTCGTGAACTTCAACAATGATCTATTTGATAGTTTCAAATCCAAGTATCATGAAGTTGCTGAGCAGTACAAAGGCAATGATATTAGTTTCTTAATTGGTGATGTTGAGGCCAGTCAAGGTGCCTTCCAGGTTAGGTTTCTTATTATTTGTGTTTGCATTATTTCTTGTTTATTGGTGTTAACATGATGATATATTTGGCTTCGTTGAGCAGTACTTTGGACTCAAAGAGGACCAGACACCTCTAATCATCATACAGACAAATGATGGAGAGAAATATCTCAAAATAAATGTTGAGCCTGATCACATTGCGTCATGGGTTAAGGAGTTTAAGGTGATGATTCTCCCTGCCTTCACCTTTTTCCTTTTACCTGTTTCTCTTGGATTAATTGTTTCTCCCAGGTTTTCTCCTCCATTATCTATATTAATTCATCTTCTATATCCCTTTTCTTGTACATTCTAACTAGACTGGATTCTCTTCTTGCATTCAAATTTCTACTTAATAAGTAGCAAATTGAATGTAAGGAGAAATCCTCAAGAAACATTATTTCTATGGGCAATTTGTTTCTTGTATTGTGTCTGAAGTAATTACTTAATCAAACTTCAGGACGGCAAGGTGAAACCTTTCAAAAAATCAGAACCTATCCCAGAGGTTAACAGCGAACCTGTTAAAGTTGTGGTTGCTGACAATTTCCAGGATATGGTTTTCAACTCTGGGAAGAATGGTATGTCCTACCTAATGTTCAATTTTTACTTACATTTTGTTCAGTTGTATCTTAGGTAGTTCTTATAGGTTTCGTTGTCTTAATCCTCATTCATTCTTGTGAAGTATAAGTATTTGAAAATCAAATTGTATATTTCACCATCTCTCATGGCTTTTCAGCATGTCATTCATATATTTGTAAAGCATACTAGACTGACTTACAACAGTTGTTATTTGGTGACAAGTTGTTCCAACGTCTTCTCTTTGAACTGTTCAAAAATGTTGATAAGAAACGCATTCTTGTTGGTAAGTAACAGTATCAAATATATTCTATAAGTTCAACATCTGCGGAATAGGGCACAGTATTATTAAACAAATTGCATCACTAGGTATTTAGGTGCAGTATGACATAAAATTATGAGTCAATTATGTAGCATAGTTCAGTTTCTTCCTCACTTCATCTTCCTTGGGCACATTATCATTGTGTTCATCTTGCTCATCTTTTTGAACTTGTACATGTTCTTTTGTTAGAATTTTCGTTGGATATGCAGCAATGGTAATTCATGTGGTTGTTGTTTTTGTAGTACTCATCGAGTTCTACGCCCCTTGGTGTGGACACTGCAAGCAGTTGGCCCCAATCCTTGATGAAGTGGCTGTCTCATTTGAAAGTGATGCAGATGTTATGATTGCCAAAATTGTGAGCTTCCCACTCAAAACTCTTCATTATCTCATAATTCTGGAATATATTGGCGAACCTTTAATTCATTTGTTGCTTGTAAAGTGAAAAAGGAGGAAATACATGTTGGGCCACCATGTTCTTTTTGGTTTCAAGAATAGAGGAATGTAATCTAGGAATTAAAAGTGGGTTCCGTAACTTTTTGCCATTAATAGTGTGTGATTGCGGTTCGTTATGTAAAATTGGATTAGATTTGGGCCCAGATAACGAGAATGAGTAAACATGTAGTCTGGGTAAAGTACATTTAATGTTCACTTTGGCGCTATCACAGCTTTTTTTTAAAAAAAATGCTATCATAACTAGGGCTAAGTGCTTACCAGCATAGTGAAGTACTGCATAGGATTGAAGGTAAAAGGATCAAGCCCATGGCATCAAGTATTTGTTTGCGAGTATAGACTTGGAGAGTACATGCTGCATGAATTGCTACCTAGCAAAATTCTCATGCTATCCATGCCTTTTATTTTATTTTAAATGTCCTGCTATTCGGTCACCTTAGTGTGTACATGTTGGCTCCTTTTGTTGTGTCGTTATACTGCAATCTTCTCTAAATACTTGTAATTTCAGTACTGGAAATTTCTAATGAACTCTTCTTTTGTTGTTATGTAGGATGCTACTGCTAATGATATTCCACAGGGAACTTTTGAGGTCCAAGGTTATCCTACTCTTTATTTCAAGTCAGCAAGTGGAAAGCTCTTGCAGCATCAAGGTGGGAGGACCAAGGAAGACATTATTGACTTTATCCAGAAGAATCGGGATAAGGCTGCAGAGCAAGCTCCGGGAAAAGATGAGCTCTAATTGAAGGTAACTGTACTTGTAGGTCTGAATATTATTACCACTTGCCAGTTTATATGTGTTTTAACCAATACCTAGTGTTTTCTGTAGTTTTGGTTGAAGGGGTAAGTATTGAGGTAAATTTTGGAAGTAGTTGCAATGAAATGCACAATAAATGAAATTTAATCGGATGTTAAGATGTATGAGAAATGTCTTGTGGATGTTTTCTCTCTGTGGTTGTTGTTCTGTTATTTATTGTCAAAAGCTCCTTTTGCTGCTTTTAGTGTAACACATGAAAAATGTTGGTCTTCTGTTCTTTTGTCTGGGTCTAGTGTAAGGAACAGAAATAAAGGGGAGTAGACAACAGAAATTGTAGGAGGAACCAGAGGAAAATATTTCTCTGGTGTGTTTGGTTCGAGTGATATGCCAAACAAGAGAAGGGAAAAGCCCTTGACTTCTCCCTTCCTTTCTCTACAATGCACAGATTAGGGAAAATATTAACTTGCTTTTAGACATTACTAATATTTAGAATCAGTTTCGACTGGTTTTTTTTTGCTTCATCTTTTCTAAATTTTCTCAGCTACTGACAGGATGAAAATGAAGGAGTCTTCTAACGCAGTTGGCATTGGCATTGGCGTTGGCTGCCTTACTGACTTACAAAGCTCCAGCCAAGTGAGAAGAAAGAAACAAGCGCACAACATCTCCACCTTTGCTCACCCTCACCACCCCCCATAACCCAAATATATAGCTCCTTACCCTAGTCTGTAATCAAATATTTTCTGATGAGCAGGATTTTCTGAGGATTTAGGTATCGTAGCAAGTTTCAGTGGTTTGATTAGTTGCATCTTTGTATGTTGAATGGTTTTCCAGAGAAACTTGTCAATTTTAAGTTATTTACGAAGCATGAGCCTTTGAATCTTACTTGAATGCCTCTTGTTTTTATACCGACTTCTATCTGTTGACTACCCTGTTTAGCCAAGCTAATTGATTACAGAAGTATTTGGTACATAGGTCCAAATTGATACTGAACACTTAATTTTGATGGAACTCAACCTTTTGATATAAATATGTCCAACTGTTAAGGAGTGGCATGACTGAGCCAGTTCAGTTTAGATTAGTTTGATGACATATTTGAGTTTTTTTACCTGTATCAAATAATACTCAATAGTGTGTAACTAATACATATGTTAGTATACATTGATAAAAACACTATCAGACAAAAGATTAAATAATATCAAATTTAATACATGTATTATTTTCTCCCTGTAAAACCACCTTTGGATTGGGTCTTCTTTTGTAGCATCTAGAACACACCTTGAACTCATAGCTGTCCTTTCCTTTATTACAAATAGTTCATAACAATTTGCACATAACTGCTTTGTTCTATACATGAATATTGATCACCTTCAGTCCACCACCTACAAGTAGTTTCAATTTTCTTGGGCAATACAAAGAATTGGGACTAATAAGTCTGAATTGAGCAAGGACATACAATCACATCTTCTATATTGGAGTATTAAATGATTTTTCAACCATTTATTTGACATGATTTTGGTTGTTCATTGGTATGAAATGAACTTACTTCTCCCAAGTAGAGACCTAACTTGACAGGAAGGAGAAGCTGTCACCATTGCCAAAATTTCCATTCATCCGTTCTACTTTTATGACACAAGATTTAGAGTCCCTAATTTCAGCCTTCCCCAACCATGATAAACCATAAATCCAACATAAACAGCTAGCTAAGAATATGATCATCCACCAGTACGACCCAATCAACAAATAAATGAATAACTATACAAGAACCTACCTATTAACGTCAAAGGGCAAAGCTGAAACTATATGATCAACTGTTATACTAAAAGTTACCCTCTGAAAAGCTGCACTTCTCCTAGCCACCTCATCATCTGACAGCAATCCCCAATGTGCATTAAAAATATAAAATCCCGTCTCTCTTTCAAGGTTTGTCTACTAACTTTCTTGGTAATATCCATATGACACTGACACCGCGACTGCGATCCATTTGATGTGGTGCAGCAACTCTTCAACCATCTTTTTTCAAATAGGAAAACAAGGTTAGGATTCAATTGAGGAACTATGAACCGTCTCCAACACTCTGTAACCTTACTTGTTCATGCGCTCTCAGAGCTTCTGAAGTGAAGTTCTCCAAAGCCTTGAAAATTGGAAGTAAGCCCCCTTGTAAACTACTAGAAGCTGCATCATGCACCAATTTAATGGCATCTTTGTGCTTTGTTCTCTCCTCAACTAATTTCTTTTTGAACGAATCCAAGTCCACCTTTAGATCATCCAATGGTGAAATCCCTTTTTCAGATGGAACAATTATGTGGCTTCTATCGGACATTGTGTCTTGCTCATGCCTCAAGCCCCCTCTCTTTTGCTGAAGCATGGTTAACCGTTTCTTGTAGTCTTTTGAGAGGTATTCTGCTTTGATTCTCTGTCTCTGCTCCTCATCTTGTCGTTCCCAAAGCTGCCTCAAATTTGAAGCAAAATCATTCATTGCAATTGCAACCCGATTTTCAGAGATTGCCTCCACTGCCTGACTCCAATCGTTGCAAATTACAAAAACTGGAGGAGCTCCAAGACGACCAGGAGAGAAAGGGACAGGTCCATCTGGGGTTTCTTCTGGCTCATACGTAAGGCATCGGAGAAGCCACCCGTTTAAGGATTCTACATAGGACTTCTGACTGCAAATCCAATCATTGAAATGGCTACACCACGACAAAAGTTGCACCTCAAGTTCAAGAGTAGCTCTCAAGCTCGAATCTCTTTGGAATCCAGTATTTGCTCTGAGAGCCCTTGTTTTACTCTCCATCACTGCTTGAAACTGCTTCTGATGACAGTTGAGCATTGACCTCCACATTCTCACCAGCCTGCTTATTTGCATACAGAAGATTATCATGTTGGGTTCCAATTGGGAGAATTATGCAACCGGGTTATTTCATGCTGCTTTACAAATACATGAGGGTAAAAGTTCCACTTCAATTCTTATATATAAGAAGAAATGCTAAGGTCATGTGGTATTACAATGCATGAGAAGGAGAAGCTCACATTATTTCTTTAAGGAAGAAAACACAAAATAATGCATTATAATGCTGAGTTTATGAAACATTGCAGTGCATAACAAAGTAAACATTTACTTCCATCTTGAACAGAGAAATACAAAATAAATTATGAATAGTGTAAGTTCATGATGCATTACAGTGCATGACAAAGCAGAAGTTCATACTACTACTTGAATGCAGTTATGCAGCAATACAAATAGAACACTATTCCCTCTATTTTAATTTGTTTGTCCTACTTTCATTTATTTTAAAGAATGTCTCTTTCCTAATTTGACAACTCTTTAATTTCAACATCCCACGTGGCATGTTTAAGATCAAAAGATTAAAGGGCATTTTGATACATTAAACATATTTTACTTTAAGACCACAAAATTCAAAAGTCTTCTTTTATTTTCTTAAACTACATGTCCAGTCAAACTAAGACAAACAAATTGAAACAGAGGAAGTAATAGAAAAGCTACTTAAGAAGACGAAAAGAGAAGCAAAAGAAACAAAAACAACACAGGAGAAATAAGAATTCACTCAGCAATCACTGATAGTAGATTGCACCACAAATAGCAAGTCAAAATCACACAAGACGGACTTGGATATTCGACAAAGAAATGCCTGCAGGATACGAAATCCTTCAATACTTGATTTTCTTTTCTAGCTACTTTTATGGAAAATACAAAACAGTTTCCAACCTTCAGATAAAACCCTTGTCGATCTTGAAAGCAAACAATTGGTATATTTATAAGTTTACATGAAATTATTTGGTAAGGTAAAAATAAGTTCACATGAAAACGACCAGTCCAGATCATGAGTGAATAGGAAAAAAATGTACATATAGCATGTAACCATTTAAGATTTAATAGTTTCTCAACAGCTGAATAGAGCAGAATATGCACACATCTATATACTTAAAGCTGCCTGCACCTAAATTACAATTTCACCTGAGAAAATGATGCCGTCAAGTCATTCGCCAAAATTCAATAATAGTGCAGAATAAAAAACTCCCGAGGACATTAAACACTCTCCAACTACAATAATCTCCGAAATATTGTCTCAATCAACCTTCTCACTGAAGAGAAAAGTCCAAAATCATGACTGCAGATTCAAAAGTTAAATTCAATCCAACCACTAAGCTTTTTCAACATCTTATAAAGTTAAAAATGTTAACTAGTTAATATACGACCACTAAACGGTTATTTTCAACAACTGACAAACATTCAATTAGTTCAGGACTGCACCATCATTTTACGCACAATAAGTTATTAACGTAGGGACATTCATACCCTCCTTCTATGACCATGTCAAAATCCCTCTTCTCTCTCCGTCTTACCAAATAAAAAGTTATAAATAATAAAAGGATGAAGGACCTTGACTCACGTAATTGCAAACGAGTCTCTAAATTTTGAGATTTCAACTACGCCATATCAAGTGGAAGGAAAAGACGAGAAATAATTGTCAATGAAGAGAAATTATGCATAAATAGAAATGGTAAGGAAGGAACACTGCAGACAAATGCAATCATTTCAATGGCAAGTTAAATAAATTTTATTAACTAAAAGGTCATGAAGGTAATAGTAGCGATGGTTTTGAACAAATACACGGGGGTTATGGTTATGGTACTAGGAATGACAAAGGAAAATACACCTTCGAATCGCTTTGGCTTATGATTTTAGTGGCTGCAAACCCACATTTTATTAAGAGAATCCTCACTTAATAAGTTATAAAAGTGGAGGTAATTATAGCCAACATCATACCTAGTGTAATCCCACAAGTGGAGTCTAGGGAGGGTGGTGTGTATGCAAATTTTACCCTACTCCAGGAGAAGCTATGACCACCCAACCTAACAATGTCTTAGATGTAAAGCACTTAGCGAGAGAAAGGAGATGACTTGCAAACAACCTCGAATTAAGTGGCTGGTATTAAAGGGAGCTAACAAGTTAGCATTTCAAGAAAAACTACGAGAGAATGGAGTTTGAGACTTAGACAGGGAAATCAAATTTCCTGGGGACGGAAATGTCAGGTTGCATTAAAAAGGTAGCAAGTGAAGTGTTAGATGTGTCTAAAAGTCTAGTATCTTGACCATACGAATCCCAGTAGTGGAAAAAAGCGGTACAAAGAAATTATTAAACTAAACGAGGAGTGTTATAGGAAGTTGCCAAAGCAGAAGACAGAGAAGCCTTTGAAGAAAACAACATAGCCACATGGAAACTAAGAAGGCTACTAGTAAGCTTGAGAGGAAGCTCAGGATGATGGAACTTTATCACGAATGGAAGAAATTTCTATATATGGTGTATGATAAAGTAGTAAGAAAAGTCAATGAAAAAGAAATAAATGCATATCAAATATAGAAATACTATGTAGGGAATGTGTGAAGAGTTGTCATTAGCATGAAAACATTGAGCTCCTACTTGTTTACCATAGTTATGGATGAGCGAACCAACACAATACCAGATGAGATACCACAAATGAGGTACCGTGGTATATGTTTTCTACTGACGATATTGTGTTGATTGACGAAACAAGAGTTAATGCCAACCAAAAGCTTGAACTAAGAGGAATCACTTAAACAAGTGAGAGTTTTAGGATAAGTATAAGTAAGAATGGATATATGCACAAAAAGGTTTCGCCAACATGAGAAGAGTGAAGTTAGGTGAGAGTAGACGGGATTACATTACCAAACTACAAACTTCTTAAATAGTTAAGACTTGTCGTTTCAAGAGAATGGAAGGATAGACAAACACGTTATTCATAGAACTAAAGCTGGATGGTTGAAAAAAAGAACTGTTACTAGAGTGTTATGGTAATAGAAGGAAGTCTACTAAATTGAACAATAAGTTCTACAGAATAGTTACAACACTGGCAAGTAATATGGTAGTGATGTTGGGATGCTAAAGTCAAACACATCCGCAAGATGAGCATTGCAGATATGTGGATGCTAAGATGGATGTGCAATCGTACAAGATTAGATAAGATAAAAAATTATCACATTTGTTAAAGGTGCAAGTAGCAGACATTGAGGATAATAACGAGATAAAATCACTTTAGATGGTTTGGTCAATGTCTAGCATTGAACTACAACTACAGATGATCCGATCAATATACACTATGGTGAGTTAATGTGTTAAAAGGAAACTTAATAGACCTAAAACCACATAAAATGAAGTTGTCAAGAAAGATCTACAATTTCTTTGGATCAATGCAAACTTGGCTAAAGATGGGGGCAGAATAGGGAAAAAAGATCCATATAGGTAATATCTATAAGTGAGAATAGGTTTTCATTTTCTTAGTACATTGATTTCAGAACCATCAATTTTCTAGGAGTATCGCATATAAATCTATAATAAGGTCAAGGTACTCCAACAGAGTAAGGAATACTTTACACTATCAAGTTACCCAAAAAAATAGATAGATTATCTGTTACAACAGGTAAAGGTGGCATGATAGAGTAAAGCTTCAATGGATATTAGTGTTGAACTCCTTAGGAAAATGTACCATTATTGCATTACCAGTGACCGTAAGGGCAAAAGTGATACATTCTAAATGAAACTGAGAGGAAAAGAAAAAGAGAAGTGCTAGTAAAGGAAGACTAGAATCCAACTCCATGAGATAAGAATGAAGTAAATACAAGAATAAACAAGATAATGCAGACCCATACCCATGAATTAATTCTCCAATTTGGGGTTGCAATTCTTCATCTCTTAATTTGTGAATTCTGCTTGAAATTGCATCAATTGCTTTTATACAGACATTAAGTTTTGTCAGCAATTTTCTGATACAGGCCTGGGTAGCATCTATCTTGCTAGACTCGGCCCCTTGCTCATCCAAACTCCTCAGCCTTTTGCACTGCTTTTCATATATGATCCGCAGTTTTTCTTCATCCTACATCAAACTAATTACCTCAATGAACACAAACTCCCAAACAGTTGAATATAACTATGATAAGAATTCAACTTTCAGAAAGTAGATACAAAAATTAGCAATGGATGAATCCTCTAAAGATGTCAACTAAAATCACTTAGAGATCAATCAAGTCTACAATATCCTAGAGAGAGAGAGAGAAAAGTTTGAAACAGAACCGTGAAGCAGTAAGCATATGTAAAGATCAAAGATCAAGTCTATCACCCCAAAATCATGTAATAATTGATAAGGAGGTACTGTTTATGGAAAAGCTGAACACTCCCACCCCAAAATGAAAAGAAGAAGACCGCCGTCCCTCCGTCTACAATTTAAAATGAAAGTATTCAAAAGCTATCCTGGAAGTATAGCAGAGACTTTTAAGTAACTTCCCTTTTGCCCCTTCCACAAAAGGGTCTTGGCCTTTATCCCTCTGTTGTAGTTCTGTTTATCACTAACCTTCTTTGACCCACTGGCCATTAGATTGACCATGAAGATGATAACGCCCATTAAAAGTACTAAAAAATCAAGATTTATTAAGCATATGAAGTCAGCAAACATTTAACCCGGAAATAATAGTTACGATATTATAACAACAAAAACTACGCCTCAATCCTAAACAAGTTGGGTGGCTTTAAGCTATTATAAGTTGAATGCAAATTAAAAGAAGAGAAACATTGAATTTCAGAAATTCTATGTAAAACTTCACTCAGCTAAGAAATAAGTAATGCTAATTAGTTGACAAAATCTTTCAGAGACTACTGGTTGATGGGACCATGAAGTCCTACGAAGATTATTGTTAGAAGGCTATCTTACTCTTTTTACCTTTACATGTAAAGATCCAATCCAACTATAGTTACCTACACTTGGAAGCTTTTGCCTTTTAATAGAAGGCAGTGTCTTATATTATCAGACTTAGATAAAGAGGTTTCAGTGTCCAAAATATATACCATGGGTTTAAAGTGCTCCAAATTCCATAATTCAGTGCGCCAAGCAGAAAAAACTCAAGATTTCTTTATTCATCTGTGACTAAAGGCACTTTGAGATCTTGACATAATTATGGAATAAAATAAAGTTCCTTCTGACTTTTAAGTAAATAATAAAGTTGTTTATGATGAAGATATGGGATATAATAAAGTTCTACATTGCCATTTCAGTTAATCCCCTCAATCTTTCACATCATCTCTAACAAGGGCACAAGTTCATAAATTCACGAAAGCTCTTTAATGAATAACATGAAAATTCTTCAATCCTTGCTTTCAAACTGGAAACAGATGCCTAGAACATGCCAACCTTTTGCCCAAGAAACTAGATAGAGTAACTAACTATCCAAACATCTGGAATGACTAAAATTTGATGATCATATCCAGTTCATTTTCAGATGTTCTTCTTACCCAAAGTTATGAGAACATGTTCCTCTTATATGTATAGAAGCACGGGCTTAACCTAGGAACTACCTCATTGAGCTCTTTCAGTTGGGCCGAGGACACTATTAGCTGATCCAAAAACTGCGATCCAAAAACCTGCCCCCTAGAAAATTCGTAAAGCTAACTTCCAATGAATAAAAATACTAGTTAAGCCTTCAACCATCCATGGCAAAAGCTGAAAAAGATATCAGCTAAATAGCTTTATTATCCATTAGGGATAACTATCAATTCACATGACACACAAGAGATTCCATGTTTTTCCTCTTTTGAAGATTTTGACACAAATATTATATAAACTAATAATTTTTTCTCCAACAAAACAAATAGACAAATAAAACTTTCAATAAAAATAAGAATCGAAACAAAGATCTTAGTAGTTGCCTCCCATTACCTTAACTTCCTTATATAGTTTCTTCTCCCATTCATATAGCTCGTCAAATGTAGATGACAAGTTGCATGGCATCACAGCATTTTCTTGTCCAACTTCTTCAAAATAGGATTTAGCCAATTTTCTTGTTTTGGCAGCCAGCCTTACCGACTGCACTGTCGCCGTATGGGAAACCGACATGGATGGAACAATCAGGTATAGAATCCTGGATAGGAGCTCTGAGCACAAAAATAGATAGAACAACAAAAATCAGACAGGCAAAAGAATGTCATTGTGTTTCTTCATGAAGTTTATCAAGAAAGTCAAGATAACTGGCAAATCCCAAATAAAGGTAAACAAGTGACGACTGATCACAGAAGATTCTTGAACTGGGTAAACTAATGGTGTTAGCTACACTCATGGGAACCATTTCCATTAACGGCCTATCACCATTTATGTTATTCAAATCATAATGGAATAAACTAATAAAAGCTAAGGAATCACATACATACATCCATTGGAAATGCATAAATTTATTTACATTGACAGGGAACAAGAGCAACAATGACAGATACAACCTGAAGCAAAATATGAATGTAAGCCCTCTAGTATCAATTTTTTGCCTATTTTCCAACAACAATAGCATGAAGTCAGCAAACAGAGCTTCATACTTTAAAAGTTATTTATTAAACTTCGAACCACATTTTGACCAATTACATATTTACATTGGCAGTTTAATATTTTTCCCATCTCGTTAATTATGATCAATACAGTCTGCTCTCTACAAACTAGTTTTTTTTGAGATAAAGGTAACTGTGTATTCACAAAAGGCACATCATCAAATAAATGATGAGCATAGGTCACTTACAATCTCATCAGAGCATATCACACTACCCTATGGTGCAAATTTATTAAGCAATAACAATATAAAAAGACACTAATGCCGCAACTATTTGCCATGAGTGAGCTGTCGGTCATTCCATGGATAAGGTTCTCAAGTTAGTCAAGATTTGAACAGATTTTTACGAATACATGGCAGGAAAGGAAGTCTAACTGACCAGTACCAAATTTACACTCAGCAGAGCATAAGAAGATAACTTACAGACATAGCGGAGGATTAAAAAGTAAACAGACAAAGTAAAAAACTTAAAAGAACCCCAGCATCAACTGAATCAAGAGATTAAGGGACATTGGCAGAACCATACCTTTAACAAAGGTAGGCTGGTAAGGCAGCTTACCAACCTCAAGCATCAGAGCAACTTCCCTTCCATAACTAGAAGCAATCTCAAATTCATCTCGAATTTCAGCCACAACCTCATGTAGATCCCTGGTACCATGAGCATGTGATGTGGTCAAGCTACTTGACCTGGGTGATTCAATCTCGTTCTTTGACATTTCATCCACCTCAAAAGTCACCCCTTTCTTCTTCATATGCACATCACCCGAGCTTCCTGACACAAGAGTTTCAAAATTGCTCTTTTCCTCTGTAATATCAATTGAACCTGTGCCTCCACTACTATGTGATGGTTCTACACTCGAAAGGTGAGAACTTGAATCGTATATTGTTGATATTGGCTTTGTCCTGCCACCACTACCCTCAGATTTTACTCCCCTTGAACTTGATGAGCCATCCAAATTATGTAATGACGAGTCTGGTTTTGAACTGCCCATACTACTGTGTCCTGCTACACCCCTTAAATCAATGCCATGAGGCATTGATGGCATGGATTTTCTACCACTGTCACTACTTTTGGACGAATTTGTCTCCCCACGCTTAGTCTTTGTCTCATCATTCAACTTCTTTCCTTTATGATACTCCTTATACATTTCAGTCTCAGTTTCTTCTTCCAAATCAGGAATGCCCTCCCTCTCCCTCACTTCAGTTGAATTAGGACTACTACTAACTGATGCAGAACTGTTCTGTTTATGCGGGTAGTAAGCCGAATAACCACTCTCTACACCATCAAACGGATTAAAATAGTCCCAACCAGAGACATTTGCGGACGGAGGTGGCGGTGGTTCCTTTGGTGGACTTGGTTTCTTACCTTGATTACTTTGACTTCCCCTTTCACCAATTGAAGGAGCCATTGGGTACCCAAAATACCCACCATTGTCATTTGGGTAGCTCCAATACGAATTGGAATACCCAGTAGGCACTGGATCTGCTTCGTGAAAGACTGTCTTCATCACCGGTGAAGATTTCTTCATGTAGTAAGCATACGTATTCGGATTTCCCCCAAATTGCTGCCCTCCCCAAGGAGCCTGAAATTGTGGGTTCATTCCATAAAATGGATCCCAATATCCTTGTGGTGGAGCCTCATGATTCATCATCATCCCATATGGCAATCCCCCAGGCCCCCAACCTGGCTGTGAATACGGCGAAATTGATGATTCCCCACTTTCAACCATATTACGACCCTCATAATCTTCATGTACATTCCCATGATTCCTTCCAGGCTGCTCATAATCTTGTTGTAAATTCCTGTGACCCCCTCGATTCTCATTATGTCCATGTACATTTCTACGACTCTTTTGTGGCAAATTTTGATGCTCGTCGTCAGATGAATCTGATGACAAATGCAAGTGACCAT
This sequence comes from Solanum chiquidenum, assembly GCA_029582725.1. Classification (NCBI taxonomy): domain Eukaryota; kingdom Viridiplantae; phylum Streptophyta; class Magnoliopsida; order Solanales; family Solanaceae; genus Solanum; species Solanum chiquidenum. Next base: position 30,451 of record JAJOOS010009082.1, read on the forward strand.
GGTCATGTACAGGTTCATCTTCATCGTGAAAACGTGAAATGGAGCTACCTGAAGACGAAATCGATATCGCAGATCCAGAAGATTTATGCTTATGATGGGTGGTTCCACTGGCATTACTTCTATTACTGCCAATTTTCCTTTCATCGGGCAAAATTAAGGAAGGAGAAGAAGGGGTCGAAAAAGAAGAAGAAGAAGACCCAACAATGAGCTCTTCATCAACAAACTTCCGAAGAGCATCACCAACATCCTTAAGAGAGTGAAAATAGGAAACATGAGCAGCGGCGAGGGCATAACGGTAATTAGCAGCAGCCTTAATCAGTTCCTTCCTCTCCCTACAACGAATCACAAGTTCTGTATCAACTGCTTTAGACTCATTACACCCCATCTCAACAACAACAACAATACCCAAACAGTCCTCAACCCATATAACAGCTCCTTTAATCACATCTACTTTCCGTACAACTTTTCCACCGCCTCCGGTCATCTCTTTACCTGTTTGCAGAATTGCATTGTGAATAAAGTAAAACCCAAACCCCAAATGATGATTACAATGACTTTAAATTTGGCAAGTACTACTAGTAGTAAAAGTAAAAAGTAGTATGAGAAAAGGGGTAGTAGGAGAAAAGAAAATAAAAATCTGACCTTTGAAATAGAAAGGGTTGAATCTTGACTGCCCATACGAAATGGGTGTTTCAGAAAACGTAGTGGGGGCAACAAAAATCAATAAATATATGGAAGTTTGTAGAGAATCCTTTGTTTTTACATGGGGTTGATAGAATTGAAGAATTCAAGAAGCAGTAAATAAAATTGAAAGAAGAACAATTATATGTATTGAGATTGGTGATGTTTCTGGAGATTTGTGATTGTTGTCAGAAGTTTCAGTAAAGAAAAGAACGGAAGAAGAAGAAGAAGAGTATTCAAATATATTTCAATTTTTGTCTACTATAGTTGTTTTTGTTTATTCGGTGATTGTTTGGATTTGTGTGAAAAGAAAAGGGGTTTATGGAGGGGGCCCGAGGAAGGGTTTTGATGGTGGAAAAAAAAAAGCGTGTCAGAATTTTTGCAGAAGAAAGCTCGTGGATAGTGAACAATGCCATTATTAACATTTGTTGGGTGACATTGTGTTTTTTTTAAAAAGGTTTTGCCTTTTACTCTTTTTTTTTTTTTTTTAGTTCAAATTTTGTCATGATGAAAAAGAGTAAGGATGTTTGGACATATATATTTTTCATATAAGAAGGTGAAATTTAGGAAAAGCTTAAGTCATCTGCAGCCCATTAAAGTTGTTTGCATAATTCACTTAGACATCTTAACTTGAATTTGTACCTATTGAACACTTTTATCGTTCAAAATATGTACCTATTGAATATTTTTTGATGACATGGCATCATGAGTGTAATACACATCCAGTAAAGCGAGTGAGGCCAATTTTCTTATCTGCGGACGAATCAAAATTGGACATGTCAATTTTAGAAAATCATAATTTGAACCTATAAAAAAATGTTTTTAAAAAAATCCCTGGTAGTCATCTTCCCCAATGGACTTCTCAATCGAATATTCTGATCAGGCAACTTCCTTTAACTCCATCCCTCGACACACCCCTTTTCCGTCTATTCTTGCATTCTTTCTTTCTAGCATCATTCCACCATTATGAATATCGTCGTTGTTTTCTTCATAGAAAAAGCATCAATTAAAGAAGTAAAAATCAAATTGAGTAAAAAATAATTCCGGCGAAACTCCATTTTTTCCGACAAGACTAATACGAATTTGAAATTATTTTCATTGAAATCGTTAAATAATTCAAATTCTGAGGAACACACAACATCGAAGAAGATAAAATATCAACAAATCTTGATTGTTGTTTGAAAAAGAGTATGAAATTGGAAAAATTGACAACTACAATATTGAGTCAGAATAAAGGAGAGGAGGGGAGGTAGGTGTACGGTTATCAGAGTGTACGGTTTTAGCCGGAAGTGATTGTGCATTTTCTGGCAAAAACGAAAATGAGGAAGAATGGACTTTGGGGGTGGGTTGCGGTGCCTGGTGTTTTGGCGAAGAGGAAATGGAGTGAAAGGTTTTTCTTTTCTTTTTTTGGTTGATAATATAATTTTTATGTTATTTAATTTTTCAATTGTTATTATGGGTCCAATGCCACATGTTTTTTTCTGATTAGTTATTATGCCACATCATCGTGAGTGTATGACACACAATTTTTATTTTTAATTGATTGTAAAAAAATGTTCAATAGGTATTTTTTTTTACTAATAGAAGTATTCAATTGGAACAAGCCTAAGATGAGGTGTTTAAGTGAAATATACGGACAACTTTAAATGGCTACAGATGACTTAAGCCTTTAGGAAATATAAATTAAGGGGTCATTTGGTGTGATGGATAAGAGAAGTTAATTCTGAGATAACTTTTGAGTGATCTTTAATTCGTTGTTTGGTTATTAAGGCTGAGATAACTTATCCCAGGATTAACAATTAGTCATGGGATAAGTTATCCCTCACCGGGGGTGAAATAGTAATCTCAGGATAAATTATCATGTAATAAAGTATGTAAAAGTAACATAAATATCCCTTTAAACTCTATTTTATACCCCACTTTTATATTTATGCATATTAATATAAATTTTAACAATATTTATAATAACATTTACAACCTTAATAATTCGTTGTTTTTATGATAATATTTTTTTTATAAAAAAATACAATTTTTATTTATGAAATATTATAACTTGATTATTCTTATGTTTATTTATATTTTCATTTCTCTTAAAATGCTCACTCTACTACTAAATTACATATTTTTAATTAAATAGTTTATTACTCACTTAAAAATTATATTTTATATATCAATTAAAATGTAGATAACTTTACTAATAATGAAAGTTTTATATTTAAACTAAATAAAATGAAAGTTTTATTTTTAAACTAAATAAGATGAAAGTTTTATTTTTGAGCTAAATAAGATGGATTTTTTTTTAAAGCTAAATAAGATGGAAGTTTTATTTTTATGTTAAATAAGATGACACAATCATGGAAATGCACATACAAAAATATTTAAGCTATATAAGATGAATATTTTATTTTTAAGAATGATCAACTAAAGCTTGCAAATAATATGGAGAGAGAAAAAAACAAGGAGAAGGGTATTTTTGTAAACAAACAATTTATTCTTAAAAAATATGCAATGAATATAAGTTTAAATATGACAAACCAAAGAAACAATAAAAACTAATCTCAGCATAACTTGTATTCAAACCAATTGACCCTTAAGGGTATGGTTAATGAATAATATAAATTAGAGTTGTTTCAAGAAAATTTGTGAGTAAATTTAGAGTGAAAAATTGTAAAAATAATATTTTGGAATGTTTAGTTCTCAATTTATTTTTGTGGTAATTGAATTTTGAAAAATAGTTAACACTTACCAACGTGAAGAGGTTATTTGGTAGGACGTATGATAAGTTTGTGCATAAGAATAGTATTGATTAATAATTATTTTATATTAGTAATGTTGATATTAGTTATATTTATATGGTTGTATTAGTTATATTTACATTGGTTATGTTGAAATTATTTTTTATGCCGTGTTTCATTTGGTATTAAATAGCGTTCGTTGTATAATTTTTAAAACGATAATTTATTTACAAAATATCTTTTAAAAATATGGTGAAAAAGATGTGGAAAAAAATGAGGAATAATTTTATCTTTAATCATGCTAATACATGCATTAAAGTTTTTTGGCCTTTGCATTACTAATAAAAATGTACTAATTATACAAAATAAAATTATTTAAAATATGTACCAAATAACATATGAGTAATACAAAAAATTAATATAGCTATTGATTTTTTTAAGAGCAACTTTCACATATAGCAAACAAAAAAATCATATTTGTATGTTATAGCAAAGTTTGCATAATTGCGCTCCATAGCAAACATATATATGTATAATTTGCTATACATATACAATTATGTCTATTTCGCCATACATATATACAAAAAGAAGCAATTGTATAATTCGTTGGCTCCTCTTCCGATTTGTATAATTTCGTTGGCAGGTCATTTGTATAAATTGTTGTTTGCCTCTCGTTTGTGTAAATCGTTGACAAAAATATTTGTATATCAAAAATCGCTCTCTCTTTCGCTTTATACAAACATAAATTATACATTATACAAACATAAATTATACATTA
>JAJOOS010009083.1:0-25783 GCA_029582725.1 Solanum chiquidenum
ATACTTTGTTAATCGCTCATGGTTCCCACAACCCTAGTTATGAAAGTTAGCTACTCATTATCTCAAGAACACAATCAAAATTTATTAAAATAAATATGTTTGTGTTAATCATAAAAAGTTAAGAACAATAGCTAAACTATCTTTTATAATTCACGAATACAAATAAATAATAAAGGAGAAGAAAGAATAAACCACAATTCTCCGGCCTCCACGGTGGCTCTTCCAAAATTTCTAAGCTAGAAGAAAATTTATATTGTGTCTTGTATCTTGGTTCTTGGCTCTACAAAAGAATAACTTTTTATGCCTATTTATAGATATATAAACCCTAAATACAATAATTGAGTCCAAATTAAATTAGGAATCCAAAACCAAAAGCAATTGAATTCCTATTTCTCCGCCTGTAGCATCCAATTTTGTGCGTGTAACTTCTTTTGATGTTGCTGCCTGACACGTGGACCAGCAGGTAAGTTTTTCTTTCCTTATTTGCATATAAATTATATTAATATTATATTAATTTATTTCCATTAAGCTGCCTGCTTGATTTCCTTCTTCAATTCTTCATCTTTAATTCGTTTTAGCTCCAAACATCTCCAATTTTCCATCAATTTAATCCTACAAATAAAATACACAATTTAGCACAAATCATAAAATTTATGCTTATAAAGGACAAATATAAATAATAAATGTGAGGCAAATAATGATTAAAAATATGTATTTTGGCCTCACATCAACACCCCACACGGCGCCTAATTTAACATCTCAACACGACAAGGATGTGTTCTTCAAACATGATCCAAATACAACTTCAACAATCCTCACATCCTGACTTTCTCCAATATATGCCTTCAACCTTTTCCCATTGACTGTGAATCTCAACCCCTTTGCATCTTCAATTTCAATCGATCCATTGCCATACACTTGTGTTATAGTTTGCAGAATAATTCACTTGTACTTGGGCTTACATGGGAAGAGTTTAAACCTTGAATTGAACAATAGGACTAACTCCCCCACCTAAAACTCACGAGGTAGTATCTTAGTATCATGTCACTGTTTAACCTTTTCCTTATATAGGGTGGAGCTTTCGTAGGCTTACAAACAAAATTAATCTAACTCAAAGATTTGGTCTACACGATCTCTGGAGGCAGCATCCCATTTAATATTTATCTTGTTGTATGTTCATAAAGCTTTCTGTTCTAACTCAACTGGAAGATTACAAGCTTTTACAAACACTAAATTTTAGGGAGATATACCAATGGGAGATTTGAATGTCATACAGTAGGCCCAAAGTGCATCATCAAGCTATCTAGACAAATTAGTACAATGGACATTCACAGTTTTTGCCAAGATGCTCTTTATTTCTCGATTAGACACTTCAACTTGTCCGCTCGATTATGGATGATATGGTGTTACCACTTTGTGATTTACCCATATTTTGAGAGGAGGGCTGCAAATTGATGATTACAAAAGTGTGATTCTCCATCACTTAGAATGACCCTTGGGGTACCAAACCTTGTGAAGATGTTCTTTTTGAGAAACTTTGTGACACTTCACGCTTCATTGTTTGGTAATGATATCGCTTTCACCCACTTGGAGGGATAATCAACTGCTACGAGGATATACTTGTTTCTAAATGAGCTGGGAAAAGGTCCCATGAAATCAATTCCCCAAACATCAAACAATTCATCGAAAGGATTTCAAAAGTAGTAATTTGTGTCTCCTATGGATAGTCCATTGTAATTGACATTGGACAAAACATTTGCAAAATGCATGAGCATCCCTAAACATTGTAGGCCAATAGTGGCCATATTGTAAAACCTTAGAGGCTTTAAGAATGCCCCCATGATGACAACCTGCTGGAGAGGCGTGACATTCTTCAAGGATCTCATTTAATAAAACTTCGACACACAATGCCGAATGATGTTATCAACACGCTTTGTAAAAAAGAAAAGGTTAAATACATATATACTTCTTCACATTAAATAGAAATTTCCTCTTTTGATGGATACTCAAATAATCAGCTACAAACCCACACACAATAATATTTGAAAAATCAGCATTCGAAGGAACGAAGGGTATAGAAATTACCATTACTGATTCATCTGAAAAAGCATCATCAATGTCTTTTTCTTCAAGAACTCTAGCATCTGCTTCCAACTTTGAAATATGGTCAACTACTATTTTTTCACACCCCTTCCTATCTTTCACCTTTAAGTCAAATTCTTCAAGAAGTAACAACCATCAGATCAACCTTTGCTTAGCCTCTTTCATAGCCATTAGGTACCTTAATGTTGTGTGATCTCTGTGAAAAACTACTTTGGTACCCAACAAATATTCTCTAAACTTCTCAAACCCATATGCCACATCCAATAACTCTTGCTCTATTACAATGTAATTCTTATGAGCACAATTCAACATTTTGCTAGTATAATAGATAGGATGAAAAAACTTTTATTTGTCTTCCCCATGAACAACTCCTACAGACAAACCACTAGAATCACACATCATTTAAATATGGATATTCCAATCGGGATAAATGATTAGTGGGGCTGAGATAAGTTTATCCTTGAGTGTTTTGAAATCCACCATTCAAGAATCATCCAAATCAAATGTATTTCATTCTCAAAAAGTATACACAATGGAATAGCAATCTTGGAGAAATATTTAATGAATCGTCTATAGAGCCTAACATGACAAAGAAAGCTCCTCACACCTTTTACCAAAATTGGGGGAGGTAATTTTTCCATCTCTTGAATTTTTTGCTTGATCAACTTCAATACCATCTCTGCAAATTTTGTGCCCAAGAACAATTCCCTCTCTCACTATAAAGAAACATTTCTCCCTATTAAGGACCAAGTTGAAAATCACACACCTTTTCAACACCATCTCATAATGCCATAAGTATTCCTCATAATGATTCCCAATGAAAGAGAAATCATCCATGAACACTTCTATCGAGTCCTCTACCATGTCTGCAAAGATTGATCTGAGAGCATACATCGTTGGAAGGTAGTTGGGGCATTACACAACCCAAAGGGAATTTACTTGAATGTGAAGGTTCTATAAGGGTATGTAAACACTATCTTCTCTTGATCCTCGAGTGTAATACAGATGTAGTTGTACCTGGAATATCCATCAAGAAAGCAATACCACCCCTTTGCGGCAAGCCTATCAAGCATCTAATCAATAACGACATTGACAAATGATCTTTTTCAATCCAGGAATTAAGCTTCTGATAGTCCATGGACACACGCCACCTGCTGATGAATCTAGTGGCGACTGATTTGGTTTTTTTAGTAGGATGTATCGTGATACCACCCTTTTTCAGAACATATTGTACCAGACTTACCCATTGGTTTTCCACAATTAGAACTCTAACTCCCGCATCTAACAATTTTATAATTTCTTTCGTCACCCCTTCTTGCATTTGAGGATTTAATCTTCGTTGATTTTCAATACTTTGTTTGTAATCTTCCACCAAATTTATTTTGTGTGTGCATATGCTTGGTGAAATATCCACAATATCAGTAATTTACCACTCCAAGGCTTTAATATGCCTCTTCAACACTATGATCAATAACTCCACTTGCGATTGTTTAATATCACTTGAAATACTAACCGGAAGTGTGTTGTTGCCATCAAGAAAACATATTTGAAATGAGTCGGGAGCTCCGTCAACTCTTATTTCAGTGGTTCAATGATAGATGGTTTAACCAGTGGTACTTATCGACTAGACAAATTGAGGTCGAGCCTAGCTTGGAAAGAATTATGTAATCCAACGCCTACAAGGGCAGCCCAAAACCTCATCATAGTTGTCAATTTCATCTTTATCATAGTTATGTATCACTTGAGCAAAAGGTTCCATACAATATGCTGCACTTCCAATACTTTCTACGGCTTCGTAAATTTGATCCAAGTGAGACACAACATGCATATCACTTGGGTATTTTATTAATTTGTGAGTATTGAAGCTAACTACTTCGTCGTTGACTCGGAACATCAATTCACCACATTCCCCATCAACAAAAACTTTCCCTGTGGCGAAGAACGGTCTACCAAGAATAATTGACATTTCAACATCAATTTCATAATCAAGCACCACAAAATCAGTGTGGAACACCAATTTGTCAACTTTCACTAGCACATCGTAGACCACATCCACTGGTTTCTTTATTGAATGATCAACCATTAGGAGTCCCATATTTATTTGTTTTGGTTTATCAAGCCCAATATTATCAAATATCATCAATGGCATTAAATATATGTTTGAACGATGATCGCATAATGAATTTACAAAACTACACTTACTAATAGTGTACGGGATCATGAAAGCTCTCGGGTCATCTCTCTTGTGTCTTTATCATTTCTTTATAACGCTCATATCTGACCCCTTCTCTGTGACTTTCTAACACCCCAGAAACTAGTAGACCAAACTAGAGCCACAAGTTAGGGTTCTAAGGTTTGATGTATGGGAAATGGAGTCGTAGATGAGACTTTATGTGTTTAGAATGAGGATTTTAGTTGTTGAAAATCAAGGTATGTATTAGACCTATTACCCTAGATGACCTTTAAGAGTTTGGTTATGCATGGGAAGGGAAACTACCAAGGCAAAAGTGCAAGCCTAAGCCAAAGGGCCAAGGCTGCCCAACCTTGGCAGCTACTGCCCAAGGGTTCACGACCATCTTCATGACAGTGGTGTGGAACACGGTCCGTGAAGGGGTCCTTGGAGATGCCTTAGACACTTGGGAGGCCAGTCCAAGAGGCCAAGACACTGCCCCAAGTTCACGAGGCACTTCACGAGCCATTGGCTTGACCGCGGCCCGTCAAAGTGTCGTGAAGGTTCTTTGGTATTTTAGGGTGTTTTAGGGTCTTGGAAAGTTGGGGGAGCTACTGGTGAAGGGACCAAGGGCACCACCACGGACCGTGGTGTCCTTCAAGGACCGTCCAAGTGGCCGTGGTGCCTGGGATGGGACAGCCAAGTCAAGGGACTTTTGGGTAAATTCCAATTTGACTAGGTTTAAGTGGGGGTCATTTTGGATGTCTTTTATTGACCTATTTAGATTATTTTAAGTATTTATCCCTTAGTTTAAGTCACTTTACATTAGACTCAATTCAAAAACCCAAATCACTCCTCTCTCAAATAATTCTCTCTCTAAGAAGAACCTCCATTGAAGAGAAAGCTAGGGTTGAAGCTAAGGTCAAGATCCAAGGTTCCATTGCTTAAGGCTTGTGCTAGGGAATTGATTAAGGTATGTTTATATTTTCATATATGGGTTCTTCAACCCATAGAGTCCCCTAGAAACCCCCAAGATTTGTAAAGAAAAATCCCAATCTAAGCTTGGGTTACTTCCAATGTATGAGTTTTAGGTGGGTACGATTCCAAAGTGTTGAATACTACTCATATATGATTAAATTAGTATTTATTCAGGATATTATGAATAATTTATGTGAATTCCTTGTCTAACCATAATTTTCTAAGTATGTGGGATTAGATATTTTGATGAGAAATTGATGGTTCTTGATAGATTTTCTAGAGTTATCACAATGTATAGAACTTATCCAAGAATGGGATTATGAAATCATGAATTTAACTATACTTATGCATGTATGATAGAATATGAATTGAATGATTAGAATTGGGACTCTATGATGAATTATGGTTAGAATTGTCTATGATTAAGACTTATGAATGATGTGTATTGTGATCTAGACTAGTATGTTGATGGTGGAGTAAAGCTTGAATGTAGGGCTTGAAGACATGATGTTGATCACTAGGTCTTAAAGTGTAAGTCTAATATGATGAACTAGCTTGCATAGAATTGGTACACAACATAGACAAAGTTATGGTGGAAGGCTTTCAGCCACATGACCTACCTAGAACTATATGAATGATTGTATGTAGAATGTGAAAGGTCTTCTCACATAGGATGATTCTAGATTGAAAGGCTAGTCACCTAAAATGAATCATGTTTGTTAGAATAAAATAGCTCAAAGTTGAGCCTTATGATTCCTTAATGTAAAGTTGAATCATGTAGCTTGGGATGGTAAATCTCATGGTTGCTTGGGATGGTAGATCTCATGGTAGTTTGGGATGATAGATCTCATAGTAGCTTGGGATGGTAGATCTCATGGTAGCTTGGGATGGTAGATCTCATGGTAGCTTGGGATGGTAGATCTCATGGTACCTTGGGATGGTAGATCTCATGGTACCTTGGGATGGTAGATCTCGTGGTAGCTTGGGATATTAGATCTCATGGTAGCTTGGGATTGAGGATTTAATCACTCCTAAGGTTAGCTTGAACTAGCATTGGTAGGATGCTTTTCATGGTAGCTTGCATTAGTATAGGCATGGTAGCCCAGGAATGATGACCTATGCTCTCCTATGGGTAGCTTGAACTAGCATGGTTAGAATGCTCTTCATGGTAGCTTTGACTTGGGTCGGCCAAGACCACTTCATTGTAGCTTAGAATTGAGACAGCATACTCTCCTAAGGATATTGTAGGGTTGATGATTCACACTCCCCTAAGGATAGCTTGCATCTTATTGAATGGGTGCATGGTGGTTAGGTTGCTTGTATCCTTCCTTTGATAGCTTGGATTGCATGATAGGATGTTTTCCATGGTAGTTAGGTCTAGCATGATAGTATGCTACACTTTGCTAGTCTAGAATGATAAATAGTTAGCATTGAGTAAGCTAGCCTAAATGAGTACTTAGTGTGAGTGGTAGTATGGGATGCCATTCATACATGGCACAAGTATGACTTGAAGCTACTTATGAAGTGTCATCTTATGTGATGTTCGCCTAGCTTGGATTATTACTATAGTTGCCTTCCATTATATGATTGACTTAAGTTGATAAGTTCCTTGCCAAGATGATCTATAGTGACACCTAGAAATGGTAAATATGAATAGGGTGGCTTCAAGATATGCTTAGTGTGTGTGGTATTATGGGATGCTCCACATACATTGCACATGTGTGCTTTGAGGTTACTTAGGGGTTTAGTGATATTATGTCACGAAAACCAAGGGCTTAACTATGAAGGTGGACTATGACCAAGAATGACCAAAAAGAAGGTACTTAGCTTATATAGTATTATGGGATGTTATATTGGCCTTGCGAAAGTATGCTTGGAGGTGGCTTGAGAAGTAGTTCACTTTAATATGAAAGACTAAGGGTTGAAGTATGAACTTATGTACGTCTTATGTTCAATTTTTATGATATTATGCTTATGTTGGAGTTTCTGTTATGATTATGTTATTATATCTTATGCTTATGTCTTATGTTGACTAACCATTTGAGATGTTTTATGATGTTGTGTTGGCTTTCATACTTGGTACATTTTGTACTAACGCATATTGCTTGGAGGCTAGGTTCCTAAGTGCAAGAACATTGAAGATTGGTGAGTCCTCATAGCTTCGAGGACAAACCCCTTATGTTTCATTTATGTCTTTTCCTATGTTTTAGACTTTATGTGGGCTGCATCCCAAGACTTTTATTCATGTTATTCATAGATGGTTTGAGATAAAGATGTTTGAAAGACTTCCACTTTTATGAAATGTTTTTGATAATATGCTTTAAAGAAAGTTTTAAATTCTCCCTACTTTTCTACGATCTTATGATATGATAGTGCTAAGGGCTAGTATGTGACCCCTTCGGGGTCAAGTACACCGTGTTACGACTAAGGGGTTCTCTCGGGTCGACAAACCCTTCTCATCAATACCATTGGTCCAACCCTGATTTCTGTCAAGTCCTAGATGACTTGGCTAAAACTCCTCCGGTTTTCCACCTCTCATGTAGACATCTTCATCATATCCACATTGGGTAATGAATTTATTGAGTTTACTCCACCTATGGTAACTTGCTCGGATAAAATTTCAATCTCAGCGGTAAATCTAGCAATGATTTTGACACTCTCTTGGTTCTTTTGTTCTTGTTCCTTGAATGCTCCTAAATGTGGAAGTGAGACATATCATCACTCATATACCAAGCTTGGTTGATTTTTGTCATCTCATCAAGAAACTTTATCGCTTAAGTGAATGGTTGTCTAACGATACCTCCTCACACAAGATGATCAACCAATCCCTTATTTACAAAATCAAGACTTTAATAAAAATATTGGAATATCAGCTCATCCGGAAAATGATACTAGAACATTGGAACAATACTCTTTTGAAACGTATCCAAGTTTTATGCGTAGGTTCCCCACTCATTCTTTCAAAATTTTGGATGTTCTTTCTCAACTTCATAATTCTTGACAAATGAAATAACCTATCAAGGAATGTTTCATACAACCCTTCCCATGAGGTAATAGACATCCTTGGAAGTTTAATCAACCATCTAGTTGCCTCCCCCATTAGAGAAAAGGAAAATAATATCAGCCACAATGACTCTTGTGAGATTCCTTTAGCTGATAATGGGGTTACACACACTTGAATATTTGTGGAGATGCTTATTAGGATCTTCGTGCTCTAGAACCCCAAACAATCCTTCTACTTTGATGAGCTTCAAAATGGTTAGTTTAATCATCCATCTAGTTACCTCCCCCATTAGACAAAAGGAAAATAATATCAGCACCAGTGACTCTAGTGAGATGCCTTTAGCTGAAAAAAGGGGGTTACACACACTTGCAAATTTGTGGAGATGCTCATTAGGATCTTCCTTCTATGGACCCCCAAACTATCCTTCCCCTTTGATGAGCTTCAACATGGTTACAACAAAGGTATCCTTGTGCACTGGTGGTAAAACAATTGCTCCCACCTCATTATTGGTGTGAGAGACCTCCTCCTCTACTCTTATAACATCATTTTCTTGCCCATGGCAAATAAAATCGTTACCATGTTGTGTATTCATTGTTATACCTATCAAGAGATCAACAAAACAAATCCAAGTGTAAGACTATTCAACTACAAAACAAATTATTATGCAAATTACTTCTTAAACTAAATTTCTAACTACCATTCTCTAGCAGTGACACCAGTTTTGATAACTCTCAAATCACTCTAAAATCTAATCAAAAGAGTGAGCGGTTATTGTCAATAAAAACACCCAACTAAGATTCTGGGTGGAAACCCACAAGGAATGGTATACGGTTAAAAAAATAATTATAGAGTTAACAAGCAATTAATTCCAATGGAGTTCAAATAAAAAAATGGTGGAGAAATCAACCAACAGCAACAACACTAATTTAGACACCCAATTAAGAATATTGCAACAATCGTTTATTCACGAAACTAAATGACTCTTGGGGTGTGGAGATCGAATGTTGTTTTCATCTGGGGTATTGTAGAATTGATCATTACAACTAGTTAATCACAAATAAGCTATGCCATCATAATTGACACTAATCTTCATTTGATTTGAAAGTATACTTGCATAGAATTTCCTTTCGATCTCATCTATATGCCATTCAAAACAACCAATAACTTTATATCTGCAATCAAGTAACCTAAAACACAGTAATAGAACAAATTACCCACTTATATTGGTCTCTTTTGAGCACCATTACAAGATCAAAACTAGAATTATTTTTTCAACCTAAATTCATGAATTAATCACTCGGCAATAAGTCAAATCATTGATTAACAGTCATAAAACAAAGCAATTCAACAAACCCACTAGATTAAATCAACACCCAACCCCATAATAACACCCCAAAAGTTTGGGGTTGTAGACACACATTGGAAAGTGTAAGTAGATAATACCTTGCATGAAATTAGTCATGGGTAGCATGGAATTGAGTATTTAATAGCAAACCCACTGCAAATTCAACCTCAATTTCCCAAATTCAAGATCGCAGAATTGAAAACTTCAACAATAAAAGTATTCTCTAGAATGTTCAGATTATTTTTCTCAATTTTTCTACAAACTATTACTCTCTCCTATAGGCTATTTATAGTTTCCCAAAATTTTCCCCAAAAATTAGATCTGTTTCCCCTTCGGCCAAGTTAACCTAGTTCACCAACACCATTTGTTGAGTCACCCATCTTTTTTCAATATATATTTTTCTTTGTTTAGGCTTTAGGTGTTTGAGTCTTATTAAGCGATCCCATTTGAGTTCTCTTTTTTAACTTTGGTGACACATCGATTGCCACCTCATATCATCCTTTGAGCCATCATTTTGGCTTCCAGCACTGTCAAATTTGGGGCCATCCACTTATTTCACGTTATGACTTTCGGCGGATCACCATTCGTACCTCACTTTGGCGATTGAACTTGAGGTGAATCATCGCACTGTCAACTTAAGGGGTCTGAGGTTTCTTTGGCGACTCACCCTTCTTATTAGGTGATCGAGGATGTGTGGTTCACACTTCTTCTTTGCATTTATGGCTAATATTTTAAACATCAATCCTTGCCTTTTCAATTTTACCTCATTGCTGCAAATCATCAATATATCATCGGAATAGGAAAAAATTAGGAATCAAGGACACTAATTATTGAGCTAAATAGACCTTAAATGAGTGCAAATCTACCAGTCATCAAGAATAACTATGTAAATAGACTGAATTATAAGTAAAAACATGATATTAAATACTATCCATAAGGATGAACTTAAATATAGTGAAAATCATGCTATTTATATGAACTCTTAACTCTATAGATTATTATCTGAAGAAATAAGGTTTGCCTTAGAAGTCAATGAGAAAATTCCACATGCCAAGAATGGAAAACCCTAGCTTAAATGCATCAACTAAAAGTTGAACATAAAGAACCCTAGTTTCTTTCTAGAGAGAACTTAGAACCTATTTAATTTGATGGTCTAAGTCTTTGGCGTGAATTGGGAGGTTAAGTCGAGTATTTTAGCCTTAATCCCACCGAGGATAGGACAACATTACACAATTTAGGATTTAAATGAGTGGGAATATCCCAAAACAACCTTGAAGGAAAAACTGCCAGCAAGTTGCATGAACGTCATATACAAACCGTATATCCCTTCAAAAGAAAGTAGGTTAAATGTTGATTTTCTGAAGTTCTTTGTGCTAGACTTATATATAGGCCAGTAGTTCCATCAGTAATCCATAGAATATATTTTTAAATGCTAAGCAGTCGATAAAGTAGTTATGTTTTCCTTAAAGTCATTTGACAAGTCCAATCCACAGTCTGTATTTTGATGCACGACCCGTGGTTTGAGCATGTGAAACTTATGTTGTAAACCCACTTTCTGAAGTTGATCTTCGAACAACATTTATGGTATGTGGTTTCTCTCACAGTCCGTAGATGGCGTATGTAATTTGCAACATACAATATCTTGTACTTGGAAACATTTGTCCTTGAAAGCAGTCTAATTAAGATGAAAATTGTAGGGGAAGATTTTCCATATCATGGTTGAAAGAATTAAATTGAAAATTGGTGGAGTGAGTGACTCTAGATTGTAACATGAAAATTGGATTTAGTTCATGAATATGCATGCGTAATAATACATGGGAGTAACTAAAAGACCTTCATCTAAATACAGTTCTAGGGAGGACGTTTGACCTCACGATGGAACTGAACTTCAAAGAAAGAAGTGGGAATACTTGTCCAACATATATTCCTCTACTTCACAAGTAGCTCCCTTCACTCGCTGATTCCTCCAAAGAATTTTCACGGAAACAACTTCCTTGTTCCTTGATAAGCAATAGATTGACACTCATTTGAGGCTTTTAAGTTCAATAATTAGTGTCCTCAATGCCTAATTGTTTACACCCAATTTTGACCCTAATTTCTTCTAATTCTTTGTTTTCTAGCTTCTAAATTACTAATGATCAAATTATCTTTTTCGACAACTATCCTTACTACAACAACTATTTATCATTACTATTGTTATCGTTATCTCACTATTTTATAATTACTACTAAAATTGTATATTTTATTATTAAAATTATATTATCACTGTTAACACCTTTTTTTCTTAAATAATTGACTGTCATCATCTTTTTTCAAGTTTCACATTTATTAAAATTAATTATAAATCCATATTCTTGTACCTCTATTTTTTATATTAGCGTAAAATCGTAATATTAATATGTTTTTTTGTTTTCATCATATCATAATATATATATATATATATATATATATATTATATTGTATTATTAATTAAGTTAGAAGTCCAAAATAATTTAGAAGAAGAGGAAAAAGACCATTAAATTAAGCCAAAAGCCCCATCAATTATAGACCAAATCATTCAGCCCACAAATAATACGTCTTCGACCCAAATATACTCTTAATTTTCGTCTTTTAAGGGAAATTTATGAGAATTATGCATGATTATGAGATTATTGTATATGCTTAATGAACACTATGAGAGTCATGTGATTCTGACTATGATGTAATGGTTGTGCTGATTGAGAAGCTATTCTCAATTATATGCTTATGAATGATGATGACATTTTGTGAAAGACTTTTCTCACCTAAGTGAATCGGTAGGCTAAGGGAACCTTTTCATGTGTAATTAAAAAGCTATATTGATTGATATATCTTGAATCAGTAGGCCAATGGCATCCCTTTCATGAGTGACTAATCATGTATTCTAAGGCTTGTCTTGAATCGGTAGACCAATGGTATCCCTTTACTTAGGAGTCAATGAACTATTATAATGATGAAACTTGAATCGGTAGGCCAATGGTACCTCTTTTCGTGAGGATTCCATGAGCTATTCTAATAATGTACCTTGAACCAGTAGGCCAATAGCATCCCTTTCATGTGTAATGATGTTAAAAGAGAATTTACTAATCCGTGGGAATTTAATGCTTAGCACCGAGTGGATGTTGTGAGGTGGAATGTCACGCCCCAAAAAAGGGGCATAACTGGCACTCGATACCCTAATACATCGAGTTACACAATGAAACATACTAACTAAACCAAACTTGTGAGGCAAAAATATTGGGCAGCACAACCTCTTAAAAAGTGAAGCCTGGACGTAGAGGTCATGACCTGAAAGAGAATAACCATACAAACAATGGTAGACAAACCAAAACAATAAATATGTACTATCTAGTCAACGAGGCCACAACTGAAAACATACCTACTTACACAAAAAGGAAAACCCAGAATATTGTGTCCACAATAGACTCTATGAGTGACATAAGCACTGTCGGGACAAGGCCCCGACTATACCCAAATTGTACAACAAAAGTAAACATCCTCTGATAGCCCCAGGATAAGATGGAGCTTACCAACTCACAACTAAACCTGAATCCTAGCGGGTGGGTCGATTAGAGTCCCTGCCTGTACCTGCTCGCACAAAACAAAAAGCAGCATCCCCAGGCAAAGGGACGTCAGTACGAATAAAAATGTACTGGTATGTAAAGCGAAAAGTAAAATCGTAAACATTTACTGTAAAAGGGTAATAGAGATACCAACTGAACTGAAACCCAAATAATCTCCATGGCTGACCTTTAACACCCCGTACTACTTAAATATTCATGGTATGCTCGTATAATCATATGTCGTGAATACATACATATATATATATATAGATGCAAATGCATGACATACCCAACCAAATGCTAGCAATGGTGGTGCTTTCCGGTAGCGAACCGGCATCATATTCGCCAATTTGTGGCCATCTATGCCTCATACGTATAAATATAGGCAATAGACCCCATACCTCCCGATTATAGCTCGGGAGTAGAATGCATAGCATGTCGTGTCATGGATTTATAACACCTATGAGTTATTGTTGTCATGTTGCCAATCTTGGCCCATTTGTAGTCTTGTTCTCATAACCCCATAATAACTTTCGTATAACATATAACAATCTCATGAAACTTGATATGTTCTTCCAAATAAGCTTGAAAAGTTAACTCGAATTTTCTAAGGATAACCTAACCTTGTTGATATTCATAACAAGTTTAAGGTGACTTACTTAGTTCCTAACTTGGTTCCTAGATAATTTATAAAAGAAATATTTCAAAAACCAAGTGTTCTAATAGTTACATTTAAATTATATTTGAGAGTTTTGAAGGTCGTGAGCTACTTTAAAGTTTTTCTTTAATAATAACCTTAGTGGAGAATGAGGGCTGGTCACAAGTAGTAAGGGTCTCGCGTGACATTTTAATTCGCATCACCCAAGGAAGAATACGAATTCGTACGTGCAGACATATAATCAAGGAAACTGATAAAATGACGTGTAGATGTCGAACACTCTATTTATCTGAACGAGTGAAATATCAAAATAACAGAATCATGAAAATAATTCAGCTGTGATCCCAATGTATTTAACTGAAGGTCTTTCTAGCAAGAGAATAGCAAAATATCACATTCGGCGTTTTAGGAATTTCCCCGAAGTGGTGCTAAAATGAGGGACGTAGCTTCGCCTTAACATACCTTTTCAATGAACGCTTGAATGGCTGTAGCTTCTTCAAAAAAGTTATACCTTACATCCTAAACTTCGAAACACTATATATACACAACTGGTACACACCTATAACCAGTTCATAATTGTTCTTAAATCGGCAGATTTGGCAAATGGACTCAACTTGACGAAATGTCCGTAGAACTTAATAAAAACAATCATAAAAGAGTCCCGAGATGATTACCTTAGTTAACCAAGTGTAAACCTTGAAGAAACTCCAATAACTACAAATTTATATCTTCAAAAACTTGCTCCAAACGTAGCTTATAGATGGGGAAAGCGATTACCACGTGTAAAGATCACGTTTCTAGGCACGGGGGCAATCTTTAATGGTAGAAATCATCGAAAACTTACCTTCATCATGAAATTACTCCATAGGAACCTTCTCTTAAGCTTTATTTCTGGTTTGGAAGTAAAATGAAATGTTTTCATGGCTTACAACGTTGAGTAAGCCGACATACCATATTTTTAACCCGACCCGGATTCTGCCCCGGCAGTTCGTAGTAAAACCCTCATAACATTTTACTCCGATGTCGGTTGGATACGGGGTTTTGTGCGTTGCAAACTAGACTCGTAGTCCTTCGATTTAATGGGTGATAGTCCTTCTAACTCTATGTATATTGGGAGAAAACATCCAAGATATTTGACCCAAAGTTAAGAAAATATTATTAGAGAAACTTTGATAACTTTTGCCGACTTTAGTTTCACTAATTTTCTTGACTTCCAAACTTAACATACGATTCTTGTGCTATTATAATACCTAATAACACACTATTCTTGTCATGATTTACACTTATAGGCTTATCCATAAGGTATGGGACAAGTTAAACCTATCAAACGGGCGAAGTTCTACCCGAGCCATTTCTTTTCTCATGAACTTTGTTTGAGGGGTTCCTTTGACCTAAAACTTTAGTTTAGTTCATTGATATTGCCACCTACTTGAAATCTTAATCTCCAATGTACGATACAAAGTCATAAACACATCATATAACCATACCATACTACGCCACATATATTATGCACGATTAGAGAAAAACTACGGGATATTACATTCTCCCCCCTTTATGAACATTTGCCCGCGAATGGATCTAAACAATTCCTTGGTTGTATTTTTTTCTCTCAAAGTACTTTATTTGCGAATCTATATTTGTTACAGTCACAAACCTAAAGTAAAATTCTAAAATTTTTAACTACTAATCTTTGCATAGCTATCTGGTAAGAAGACATATAAATTTCACATTCAAGCTACTTAAAATATAACAAAGTCGTTGTGAAGAAATAATTGCCAATAATCAAAATGTGACTCACCTTAAGTCGTAAACAATTTGGGGTACTACTTCCTCATTTCCTCTTCCACTTCCCAAGTCATCTCCTCGACGTTATTGTTTCTCCATAACACTTTCACAGAAGCTACATCTTTATTTCGAAGCTTTCTTACTTGCCGATCTAAAATCTCTATTGGTACCTCTGCATAAGATAAATCCTCAGCGATACAAATATTTTCAATAGGTATAATACGTGAAGGCTCTCCAATGCACTTCTGCAACATAGAAACATGAAATATAGGATGAACTGCTTCCAATTCTGAAGGAAAATCAAGCTCGTATGCCACCATACCGATCTTCCGAATAATCTTATACGGTCCAACGTACCTAGGATTGAGCTTTCCTTTATTTCTGAATCGCATGATGCCCTTCATAGGAGATACTTTCAGGAAAACACAATCTTCTACCTCAAACTCAAAGTTTCGTCGGCCAAACATCTGCATAAGACTTTTGTCGACACTGTGTTGTATGAAGCCGATCTCTAATAAACTTAACCTTTTCAATCGCTTGTTGGACTAGATTGGGACCTAGCAAATCCGCTTCCCCGAGCTCAAACCAACCGATTGGGGACCTACACTTCCGCTCGTATAGTGCTTCGTAAGGGGCCATCTGAATACTAGCTTGAAAGTTGTTATTATAATCGAACTCAATAAGAGGTAGATGTTGATCCCAACTTCTTTTAAAATCCAACACATAAGCACGTAACATATCCTCAACCATCTGAATAGTACGTTCTGCCTGTCCATCAGTTTGTGGACGAAAAGTAGTGCTAAGATTTACCTGAGTGCCTAGACCTTTCTGAAATGATCTCCAAAAATGTGCTGTAAATTGAGCTCCTCGATCTGAGATAATAGATAATGGAACTCTGTGAAGTCGAACAATTTCCTGAATGTAAAGCCTAGCATAATCTTCAGCTGAATATGTCGTCCTAACTGGCAAGAAATGAGCATATTTTGTCAGCTTATCGATAATTACCCAAATGGAATCAAACCTTCGTGGAGTGCGAGGAAAACCAGTGATGAAGTTCATATTTATCATATCCCATTTCCATAATGGAAGCTCAATATACTGGGTTAGGCCTCCAGGCCTCTGATGCTCTGCTTTAACTTGTTGACAGTTGGGACACTCAGCTACCATCTCCGCAATATCTTTTTACATGCCATTCCACCAATAGACCTGTCGAAGGTTCTGATACATCTTCGTCGGTCCAGGGTGTGATGCATATCAAGAATAATGGGCATCTGAAAGAATATTTGTACGGAGCTTCCCAACAGCCGGTACACATAAGCGACCTTGGTATCTGAGGACTCCATCTCTAGTTAGCTCAAATAAGGGGTGTTGCTGCTGTGGAATCTTTTCCCTCAATTTCCTAAGGTCAGGATCTTCTTGTTGCCGCCTTTTCACTTCAGTCACAAAGGAAGATTCTGCCATATTCTTAACGACAACACCACTGCCTCATGCATCTACCAAGCGTACTTGCAAATTAACTAGCTGGAATATGTCTTTTGTAATTCCATCCTTTTCAGCTTCAACATGACTTAGACTACCCATGGACTTCCGGCTGAGCGCATCAACAACAACATTAGCTTTGCCGAGATGATATAAAATGTCAACATCGTAGTCCTTTAATAATTCTAACCATCTCCTTTGTCGTAGTTTCAACTCCCTCTTCTTAAGTAAATACTGAAGGCTCTGGTGATCGGTGAACACATCTATACGAACCCCGTATAGATAATGTCGCCAAATTTTTAGGGCAAAAACAATTGCGGCCTACTCAAGATCGTGTGTAGGATAATTCTGTTCATGCTTCCGTAATTGCCTAGAGGCGTATGCAATAACCTTACCATGTTGCATAAGAACACAACCTAGGCCAATTCTTGAGGCATCACAATAAACAACATAGCCCTCATTACCATCTGGAAGAGTTAGGATAGGTGCAGTAGTAAGCCTTTTTTTTAGTTCATTAAAGATCTGCTCACATTCCTCGGTCCACTGAAACTTCGTTGCCTTATGTGTCAATTTTGTCAGAGGTGCAGAAATAGAAGAGAATCCCGCTACAAACCTTCGGTAATACCCCGAAATAGGGGCGTAACTGGTACTGGATACCCTAATACATCGAGTTACCCATTGGAACATACTAACTATACCAAATTTGTGAGGCAAAATTATTGGGCAGCACAACCTCTTAAAAAGTGAAGCCTGGACCTAGAGGTCATGACCTGAAAGATAATAACCATACAAACAATGGTAGACAAACCAAAAAAATAAAGATGTACTATCTAGCCGACGAGGCCACAACTGAAAACATACCTACTTACACAAAAAAGAAAACCCAGAATATTGTGTCCACAATAGCCTCTATAAGTGACATAAGCACAGTCGGGACAAGGCCCCGACTATACCCAAATTGTACAACAAAAGTAAACATCCTGTGATAGCCCCAGGATAAGATGGAGCTTACTAAATCACAGCTGAACCTGAATCATAACGGGTGGGTCGATTAGAGTCCCTGCCTGTACCTGCTCGCACAAAACAACAAGCAGCGTCCTCAGGCAAGGGGACGTCAGTATGAATAAAAATGTACTGGTATGTAAAGCGAAAAGTAAAATCGTAAACATTTACTTTAAAAGGGTAATAGAGATACCACCTGAACTGAAACCCAAATAATCTCCATGGCTGACCTTTAGCCCCCCCTACAACTTAAATATGCATGGTATGCTCGTATAATCGTATGTCGTGAATACATACATATATATATATAGATGCAAATGCATGACATACCCAATCAAATGCTAGCTATGGTGGTGCTTTTCGGTACCGAACCAACATCATATTCGCCAACTTGTGGCCATCTGTGTCTCATACGTATAAATATAGGCAATAGGCCGCATACCTCCCGATTATAGCTCGGGAGTAGAATGCATAACATGTCATGTCATGGATTTATAACACCTATGAGTTACTGTTGTCATGTTGTTAATATTTTCCCATTTGTAGTTTTGTTCTCATAACCCCATAATATCTTTCGTATAACATATAACAATCTCATGGAACTTGATATGTTCTTCCAAATAAGCATGAAAAGTTAATTCGAATTTTATAA
Source organism: Solanum chiquidenum (assembly GCA_029582725.1). Classification (NCBI taxonomy): domain Eukaryota; kingdom Viridiplantae; phylum Streptophyta; class Magnoliopsida; order Solanales; family Solanaceae; genus Solanum; species Solanum chiquidenum. The sequence continues at coordinate 18,758 of JAJOOS010009083.1, forward strand.
GGATAACCTAATCTTATTGATATTCATAACAAGTTTAAGGTGACTTACTTAGTTCCTAACTTGGTTCCTAGATAATTTATAAAAGAAATATTTCAAAAACCAAGTGTTCTAATAGTTTACATTTAAATTATATTTGAGAGTTTTGAAGTTCGTGAGCTACTTTAAAGTTTTTCTTTAATTATAACCTTAATGGAGAAGGAGGGCTGGTGACAAGTAGTAAGGGTCTCGCGTGACATTTTAATTCACATCACCCAAGGAAGAATACGAATTCATACGTGCAGACATATAATCAAGGAAACTGATAAAATGACGTGTAGATGTCGAACACTCTATTTATCCGAACGAGTGAAATATCAAAATAACAGAATCATGAAAATAATTCAGCTGTGATCCCAATGCCTTCACTGAAGATCTTTCTAGCAAGAGAATCGCAAAATATCACATTCGGCGTTTTAAGAATTTCCCAGAAGTGGTGCTAAACTGAGGGACGTAGCTTCGCCTTAACATACCTTTTCAATGAACGCTCGAATGGTCGTAGCTTTTTTACGAAAGTTGTTCCTTACATCCTAAACTTCGCAAACACTATATATACAGAGCTGGTACACACCTATAAACACTTCATAATTGTTCTTAAATCGGCAGATTTGCCAAATTGCATCAACTTGGCGAAATGTCCGTAGAACTTCATAAAAATAATCATAAATGAGTCCCGAGATGATTACCTTAGTTAACCAAGTGTAAACCTTGAAGAAACTCCAACAACTACAAATTTATATCTTCAAAAACTTGCTCCAAACGCAACTAATAGAAGGGGAAAACGATTACCACGTGTAAAGATCACGTTTCTAGGCACGGGGGCAATTTTTAATGGTAGAAATCATCGAAAACTTAGCTTCATCATGAAAGTACTCCATAGGAAACTTCTCTTAAGCTTTATTTCTGGTTTGGAAGTAAAATGAAATGTTTTCATGGCTTAAAACGTTGAGTAAGCCGACATACCATATTTTTAACCCGACCCGAATTCTGCCCCGGCAGTTCGTAGTAAAACGCTCATAACATTTTACTCCGATTTTGGTTGAATATGGGGTTTTGTGCGTTGCAAACTAGAATCGTAGGCCTTCGATTTAATGGGTGATAGACCTTCTAACTCTATGTATATTGGGAGAAAACATCCAAGACATTTGACCCAAAGTTAAGAAAATATTATTAGAGAAACTTCGATAACTTTTGCCGACTTTAGTTTCACTAATTTTCTTGACTTCCAAACTTAACATACGACCCTTGTGCTATTATAATACCTAATAACATACTATTCTTATCATGTTTTACACTCATAGGCTTATCCACAAGGTATGGGACAAGTTAAACCTTTCAAACGGGCGAAGTTCTACCCGAGCCTTTTCTTTTCTAATGAACTTTGTTTGAGGGGTTCCTTTGACCTAAAACTTTATTTTAGTTCCTTGATATTGCCACCTACTTGAAATCTTAATCTCCAATGTACGATACAAAGTCATATACACTTCATATAACCATGCCATACTACGCCACATATGTTATGCATGATTAGAGAAAAACTACGGGATCTTACATTCTCCCCCCTTATGAACATTCGCCCGCGAATGGATCTAAACAATTCCTTGGTTGTTTTTTTTTTCTCAATGTACTTTATTTGCGAATCTATATTTGTTACAGTTGCAAACCTAAAGTAAAATTCTAAAAATTTTAACTAATAATCTTTGCATAGCTATCTCGTAAGAAGACATATAAATTTCACCCACAAGCTACTTAAAATATAACAAAGTCGTTGTGAAGAAATAATTGCCAATAATCAAAATGTGACTCACCTTAAGTCGTAAACAGTTGGGGGTACTGCTTCCTCATTTCCTCTTCCACTTCCCAAGTCATTTCCTCGACGTTATTGTTTCTCCATAACACTTTCACAGAAGCTACATCTTTATTTCGAAGCTTTCTTACTTGCCGATCTAAAATCTCTATTGGTACCTCTGCATAAGATAAATCTTCAGCGATACAAATATTTTCAATAGGTATAATACGTGAAGGCTCTCCAATGCACTTCTGCAACATAGAAAGATGAAATCCAAGATGAACTGCTTTCAACTCTGAAGGCAAATCAAGCTCGTATGCCACCATACCGATCTTCCGAATAATCTTATACGGTCCAACGTACCTAGGACTGAGCTTCCCTCTCTTTCCGAATCGCATGATGCCCTTCATAGGAGATACTTTCAGGAAAACCCAATCTTTTACCTCAAACTCTAAGTTCCGTCGGCGAACATCTGCATAAGACTTTTGTCGACACTGTGCTGTATGAAGCCGATCTCTAATAAGCTTAACCTTTTCAATCGCTTGTTGGACTAGATTGGGACCTAGCAAATCCGCTTCCCCGACCACAAACCAACTGATTGGGGACCTATACTTCCTCTCGTATAGTGCTTCGTAAGGAGCCATCTGAATACTAGCTTGAAAGTTGTTATTATAATCAAACTCAATAAGAGGTAGATGTTGATCCCAACTTTCTTTAAAATCCTACACATAAGCACGTAACATATCCTCAACCGTCTGAATAGTACGTTCTGCCTGTACATCAGTTTGTGGATGAAAAGCAGTGCTAAGATTTACCTGAGTGCCTAGACCTTTCTGAAACGATCTCCAAAAATGTGTTGTAAATTAAGCTCCTCGATCTGAGATAATAGATAATGGAACTCTGTGAAGTCGAACAATTTCTTAAATGTAAAGCCTAGCATAATCTTCAGCTGAATATGTCATCCTAACTGGCAAGAAATGAGCAGCCTATCTATAATTACCCAAATGGAATCAAACCTTCGTGGAGTGCGAGGCAAACCAGTGATGAAGTCCATATTTATCATATCCCATTTCCATAATTGAAGCTCCATACACTGGGTTAGGCCTCCAGGCCTCTGATGCTCTGCTTTAACTTGTTGACAGTTGGGACATTCAGCTAATATCTCCGCAATATCTTTTTACATGCCATTCCACCAATAGACCTGTCGAAGGTTCTGATACATCTTCGTCGGTCCAGGGTGAGATGCATATCTAGAATAATAGGCATCTGAAAGAATATTTGTACGGAGCTTCCCAACTGCCGGTACACATAAGCGACCTTGGTATCTGAGGACTCCATCTCTAGTTAGCTCAAATAAAGGGTGTTGCTGCTGTAGAATCTTTTCCCTCAATTTCCTAAGTTCAGGATCTTCCTGTTGCCGCCTTTTCACTTCAGTCACAAAGGAAGATTCTGCCATATTCTTAACGACAACAGCACTGCCTCATGCATGTACTAAGCGTACTTGCAAATTAACTAGCTGGCATATGTCTTTTGTAATTCCAGCCTTATCAGCTTCAACATGACTTAGACTACCCATGGACTTCCGGCTGAGCGCATCAACAACAACATTAGCTTTGGCGAGATGATATAAAATGTCAACATCGTAGTCCTTTAATAATTCTAACCATCTCCTTTTTCGTAGTTTCAACTCCCTCTTCTTAAGTAAATACTGAAGGCTCTGGTGATCGGTGAACACATCTATACGAACCCCGTATAGATAATGTCGCCAAATTTTTAGGGCAAAAACAATTGCAGCCAACTCAAGATCGTGTGTAGGATAATTCTGCTCATGCTTCCGTAATTGCCTAGAGGCATATGCAATAACCTTACCATGTTGCATAAGAACACAACCTAGGCCAATTCTTGAGGCATCACAATAAACAACATAGCCCTCATTACCATCTGGAAGAGTTAGGACAGGTGCAGTGGTAAGCCTTTTTTTTAGTTCATTAAAGATCTGCTCACATTCCTTGGTTCACTGAAACTTTGTTGCCTTATGTGTCAATTTTGTCAGAGGTGCAGAAATAGAAGAGAATCCCGCTACAAACCTTCGGTAATACCCCGCCAAGCCTAAAAAGTTGCAAACCTCCGTCGCATTCAAGGGCCTCGGCCAAGTCATCACTATTTCAATCTTTTGTCCATCAACCTTAATACCCTCACTTGTAATAACATGACCAAGAAAAGCTACTGAGGTAAGCCAAAAATCACATTTAGAGAATTTAGCATATAACATGTAATCTTGGAGATTGTGCAAAACAACTCGCAATTGGTCTGCATGCTCTGCTTCTGACCGTGAATATATAAGAATATCATCAATAAACAAAATCACAAATTCATCCAAGAATGGTTTGAAGACCCGATTCATTAGTTTCATAAAAGCTGCTGGGGAATTCGTAAGCCCAAAAGACATGACAAGGAACTCACAATGGCCATACCTCTTCCTAAATTCTATTTTTGGGATATCAACTTCCCTGACTCGCAACTGATGGTAAGCCGACCGCAAGTCAATCTTGGAAAAGCATTTAGCACCTTGTAACTGATCGAATAAGTCATCAGTCCGTGGAAGAGGATATTTATTGTTTACAGTGACTTTATTTAGTTGTCTATAGTCAATACACATCCGCAAGGATCCATTTTTATTTCGAACAAAGAGCACTGCGTCGCCCCATGGGGAAGTACTTGGCCTAATAAAGCCTTTATCAAGCAAGTCCTTTAGTTGTTCCTTCAATTCTCTTAGTTATGCAGGTGCCATTCTATAGGGAGGAATCGATATAGGTTGCGTATCAGGAAGCAAGTCTTTAACGAAATCAATTTCCCTTTCTGGCGGAATTTTTGGAAGATCATCAGGGAATACCATTGCAAATTCATTCACGATAGGAATTGACTGAAGAGTCATGAGCTCCTTATCAATATCCTGTACATGAACTATATGGTATATGCAACCTTTAGCAATCAATTTCCGATCCCTAAGGTATGAAATAAACTTACCCTTAGTAGTGGTTGCATTACCTTTCCACTCAAGGACTGGCTCACCTGGAAAGTAAAATCGGACTATCTTTGCACGACAATCAATATTAGCATATCAAGCTGCCAACCAATCCATACCCATGATAACATCAAAAACTAGCACAATCAACTCAACTAAGTCAGCGGAGGTTGGACGATCATTAATTAATACCGTAGATTCCTGATAGACACGACTAGCTAAAATAGAATCGCCAACCGGTGTAGACACCTCAAATGGTTGTGGCAACCACTCAGATTTCATGTCAATCTTACTAGTAATAAAGGGAGTGATATATGAAAATGTAGATCCAGGGTCTATTAATGCGTAAACAGATTGAGAAGATATCGTCAATATACCTGCAACAACATAAGGGGATGCCTCTAAATCATGTCGTCCTGTGAGTGCATAAAAGCGATTCTGACCACCGCTCAAACATGTATCTCATTCACCTCTTCCTTTACCACGACCCTGATTAGACTGTGGTCCTGGTCGTGTGGCACGAACTAAGGGTGAAGATGTTGATTTGGATCCTGAAGGCTGAGCTAGAACACCTCTGCTCAACCTCGGGCACCGACTAATAAAATGTCCTGTCTGCCCACAATGATAACATGCACCTGAACCCTATCTACACTGCCCAGTGTGCGGCTTACCGCACTGTGTACAATGATGATTGGGATGTCTTACCTGTACGGAATGATCCTGTCGACGACCTTTAGGCTGGCCTGAGCTCTGACCTAGTCCTGACTGACTATAACGATCAAACCGCGGTCCCTGCACCTGTGGTGAGAAACTACCCGCTGCCCGAGGTGGATATCAGTGGAAAGGGGGCCTAAAATCACCATGTGGCTCCCTATAAGACCCCATAGTATGGGCCCTCTTATTCTGCTCCCTATCCCTGCGTGTACCACAAATCCGTTTAAAAAGGTCCTCTGTAGTCTGAGCGAAAGCCTGTATGAGGAAACATCTACATCATCTGATAGGGATGCAACCCTACATTCTCTGATCAAATGATCTGCCAAACCATCAACATAACGATGAACTCTGGCTCTCATTGTACGTACTATATTTGGTGCATATCTTGCCAAAGAATTAAACTTGTGGCTATAATCCCTCACACACATTGTTCCTTGATTTCGATTGATAAACTGGTCAAGACGGGCCTCTCGAACTTTCCATGGCATACAGTGGGGAAGAAAGGCCTCAGAGAAGTCCTCCAACTCTGCTAGTGGAGCATCAGGTCCTCTAGATCTCTCCCATGCCTCATACCAAAGGATGACTACATCACGTAGCCGAAAAGAAGCCAACTCCACAGCCTCTGTGACGGAGGTCTGCATCACCCTCAATACTCTATATATGTGGTCTATAAAGTCTTGGGGATCCTCAGTAAGATTATATCCTATAAATAATGGAAGGGCCAAATGAAGAAACTCTCGTACCTTTGAACTTTCTGATCAGTCTCTCAGAATATCTACTCCTGACTCCAGTTGTCGCTCATGAATAGAGACCATCCTAGTCAAAACTGAACTGCCTCTCTCATCCCCTGCTCCCCAGAGATCTCTGGTGGAGAAAAAATAGGTACTGGAGGTACTGTGTCCGTAGCTTCCTTAGGTACCAATGGAACTGGTGAGGCAGGGGGTACTGCATCTCCTCGGGCTTCAATATGTGCCAAGGGGCTGGTACTAGGGGTACTGGAGTTCCACCATGTGCCTCCGAGGGAAATCTATCTCTTTGACTCGGTGGGGAACGGCTAGTACCTTCCCTTGGATCCATACCTATCTCTCGATCTTCTATATCTGGAGCGAGTGTAGCCTGTTAGATAAGAAACATAAAGCACAACTTAGATTTCAAATGTTCTTATAATTTTTCACTATAGCACGATCTATTAGTTTAATGAAATGTAACCATTCCTAAATGCCCTGTAGCCTCTTGATTATAAGTGTGGTACACAACACACCCATAGACAAGACTCTACTAGACACGGTTTGTGGACCTCCCTGGGATACGACCTGCTCTGATACCAAGTTTGTCACGCCCCGAAATAGGGGCGTAACTGGCATTCGATACCCTAATACATCGAGTTACCCATTGAAACATACTAACTAAACCAAATTTGTGAGGCAAAAATATTGGGCAGCACAACCTCTTAAAAAGTGAA
>JAJOOS010009084.1:0-24987 GCA_029582725.1 Solanum chiquidenum
TCAATGTAGGTCCATATTTGTTGCAATCTCACATCAATGGATATTGATAGAAAATGTATGAGAATTTTCTCAAAAGAAATTAGTGAAATTGTTAGAAGATATTGAGGTTGAAAATAGAGAAGTCATTAGTGAAAATTAATGATAATCAAGCAAGAAATGAGAAAACACTAATGGAGGTGGAAGGTAGTGCATCCATTGGAGAGAGAAGGGGAAAAAAATTAAATTTTAAAAATTGATTTCTAAAATGGGAGAGAGAAGAAGAAGGGAAGGAAAAAAACAATTTTTTAAAACTGATTTCCAACACGATTCTGATGTGGCAATGATGTGGCGTTGATATGGCAATGACTTGGCGCGTGTGTAATATACTTGCCACTGTGAGACTGGTTTTGTATTCTTAGGAGGGTATTTATTCACTTTAAATGAGATTAGGGGGGTATATAAACACCCGTGTAGTTGAAGTACTAAAGTAAGTTTTCGTGCCAAGTTCAGGGGTTTTTTATGTATTTTCCCTATTGTTTATTCAATACATATCAAATGAGTAGATGCATGACATACTATACTATATGCAGGGGGCGTAGGGAGGATGGGGTCACGGGGTTCACGTAAACTCATGCTCTCCTTCCGAAATCATTTATAACAGTGTTATATTTTATTTTATTTTTTATTAAATATAGATGTGTGAACCCATACTCAAAGTATTATGTAATACGATGATGATTTGGTGCACGAGAGGTTAGAAATGAATTTTATATCTATCTTGTTTTATTTTTCTTCTTAAAATTAAATAACACATCTCCAAGTGGTTTGATAGCACTTTTGGCGTTTTAACTAATATATAAGGAAAAAGGTCTGAAAAATACTCCAACTTTGGCCGAAATTGTTGTTACGATATCAAATTTTATGGATGACCTTTTACCCTCCTGCACTATTTAATAGTGTATTTTAAAGGTATATATGTGCCCACGTGGACATGCTAATATTTATGATGTCCACGTGGGCACATATATACCTTTAAAATACACTATTAAAATAGTGCGGGGGGGGGGGGAGGGGGTAAAAGGTCCTTTCCAAAGTTCGATATTGTTACAACAATTTCGGTCAAAGTTCGGTTTTCAACGATAAGAACCTAAATGTCAAACCGATTAAATTTATATCTTAGATCCACCTTTTTATAATAATGCATTTATCATCTCAAAATTCTGGTTATGCATTTGACTATACGTTTGTATATACATAAGTACTATCACTTAATTATAGTTTATTGATATAAATATATTTACTCGATTAAATTGCTAAATTACAGTAAGTTATATTATTTGACGTAAACATTGAATGCGAATAAATATTTTTAAAAATAACAGAAATAATATTTCCTCCATTCCATATTAACTTAAGCTTTGAGGTGTTTCACACTCTTTAAGAAAAGTAGATTAGGACATAAATTGAACATAATTTTCTATTTTTACTCTTATTAATTCTTGTAAAAAATAACTAAATATTAATTATAATAAGTAATTCTAATACTAACTTAAATGGTAAAATTGGAAGAATATTTTAAAAATAGTCTTGAAGATTGAAAACTTAAGTTAATTTGAAAAATTGAAAAGGGCTCAAAGCTTAAGTTAAAGAGTCGTGTGGGGGTATTAAATATGCCTTTCTTTTTCCATTTTTTGTTTCTTTCTAGGGCTTGACTTGTCCTTGTGAAGTTGATGGATATTATTTCTACGAAAAATAGTTATGGAAAGATATTTTTAACAGGCTAATAAAAAAATAATGTAATAAAAATTGATTCAAAGTTATTAGATTATGTTGGAATCATAACAATCATTCTGATAATTTGCTCTATATACGTTTATCGAGTGTTTATATTAATTTTGATAATTTATTACGATTAAATAATAAATTAAGGTAATAAGTATATATGTATTTGACTATAATTTAGTAACAATTATTATATTCATATATTTATTAGATGAATTTTATCTACTAAATTTTGTATGGACTTTATTTCCCATGACATTATGCGTGCTGAATTTTGCTATCGTAGGGGTGTGCGCTGAAAAGTCTAAAGGATCGGTAACAAAACACAGGCCCACTAAAAAAAAGTTTTTAGTGGCAACAATAGTCGCCGCAAATACTTATGAAAGTCGCCACTAATAGTAAGTTTTAGTGGCAACAATAGTCGCCGCAAATACCTATAAAAGTCGCCACTACAATTATGTTTTAGTGGCAACACTATTCGCCGCAAATACCTATAAAAGTCGCCACTAATAGTAAGTTTTAGTGGCAACAATAATCGCTGCAAATACCTATAAAAATCGCCACCAATAGTAAGTTTAAGTGGCGAAAGTAAAATTCAAGTTTCCCGCTCCAAGCCTCGTTTGAGCTTGAAAATGCAGACGTTTGCCCCACCAAACAAGCTCACGCCATTAATAAGGTCTTAATGAACGCCCATAAAAAATCGCCCAAAACCCGCCGAAATATCGAATCACCAAAAATCCATGGACTATAGCACACTAAAAATGGTAAAATTAAGGTTTTCCCGTTATAGGCTTCGTTTGAACTTGAGAATGCAGACGTTTACCCCTCCGGACCAACTCACACCATGAATAAGGTCTTAATGAACGCCTACAAAAAATTTCGGTCAAAAACCCGTCGGAATCATGTTTCTCCAAAAATTCATAGACTATAGCACACGAAAAATGGTAAAATTTGTGTTCTCCGTCTCTAGGCCTTGTTTGAACCTGAAAATGCAAACGTTTACCCCTCCGGACCAACTCAAGCCATTAATAAGGTCTTAGCGAACTCCCACAAAATATTTCGGTCAAAATCCCGCACGAAAAATGGTAAAATTCAGGTTTTCCTGCTCTAGGCCTTGTTTGAACTTGAAGATGAAGATGTTTGCCCCTCTGGACAACCTCACGCCATTAATAAAGACTTAACGGACGCCTACAAAAAGTTTTGGCCAAGAACCCATCGAAATCCTGTAGCACCAAAAATCTGTGATATAGCACACGAAAAATAGTAAACACGTTTCCCGCTTCAAGCCTCATTTGAACTTGAAAATGTAGACGTTTGTCTCTCCGGACCAACTCATGCCATTAATAAATCTAATCGGACGCCCACAAAAAATTTCAGCCAAAAACCTATCGAAATCCTGTCACCAAAGATCCATAGACTATAGCACATGAAAAATGGTAAAATTTAGCTTTTCCTGCTCTGGAGTTGTTTGAACTTGAAAATGCATACGTTTACACCTCCGGACCAACTAAAGCCATTAATAAGGTCTTAACAAACGCCTACAAAAACTTTAAGCCAAAAACTTGCCGGAATCATATATCACAAAAAATCAATGGACTATAGCACACGAAAACAGTAAAATTTGGGTTCTCTTTCTTTAGACTTTGTTTGAACTTGAAAATGCAGATGTTTGTCACTACGGACCAACTCACGCCATTAATAAGGTCTTAATGGACGCCCACAAAAAAATTCGGCCAAAAACCCACTGAAATCCCGTATCACCACAAATTCATGGACTAGCACATGAAAAATAATAAATTTCAGGTTTTCCCGCTCTGGGACTCGTTTGAACTTAGAAATGCAGACGTCTGTATCTCCGGACCAACTCGTGCCATTAATAAGGTTTTAACGGACGCCTACAAAAAATTTTAACCAAAAACCTAGCGGAATCTCGTATCACTAAATATCCATGGACTATAAAACATGAAAAATGATAAAATTCGGGTTCTCCCGCTCTGCATCTCATTTGACTTAAAAGTACATACGTTTGCCCCTCCGGACCAAATCACACCATTAATAAGGTCTTAACTGATATCCAAAAAAAATATTTCGGCCAAAAACCCACCAAAATCTCGTATCACCAAAAAGCAATGGATGATAGCACACGAAAAATGGTAAAATTCAGGTTTTCCCGCTCTGGGCCTCGTTTTCACTTGAAAATGCACACGTTTGCACCTCTGTACCAACTCACACCATTAATCAAGTCTTAACGGACGCCCACAAAAAAATTCGGCCATAAAATCGTCGGAATCTCGTATCATAAAAAATCTATGGACTACAACACACGAAAAATAGTAAAATTCGGGTTGTCGGACTCTAGGCATCTTTTGAATTTGAAAATGCAGACGTTTACCCCTCCGGACCAACTCACACCATTAATAAGGTCTTAACGGATGCCCACAAAAAAAATCGACCAAAAACCCGCCGGAATCCCGCATCACCAAAAATTCATGGACTATATAGCACACGCAAAATTATAAATTTCAGGTTCTCCCACTCTAGGCCTCGTTTGAACTTGAAAATGTAGACGTTTGCCCCTCCGGACCAGCTCACGCCATTAATATGGTCTTAATGAACGTCCACAAAAAAATTCGGCCAAAAACCCGCTGAAATTTCGTATCACCAAAAGTCTATGGACTATAGCACACAAAAAATAGTAAAATTTAGGTTTTCCCGCTCTGGGCCTCGTTGAACTTGAAAATGCAGACGTTTGCCTCTTCGGACCAACTCACGCCATTAATAAGGTCTTAACGGACATCTAAAAAAAAAATCGGCCAAAAACCCGCCGAAATCCCATACTTGTATGGTTTCATTTTAGATCTGCCATGTTGCATTTGACAAAAGGAAAAGTGTGTCACTATATAAAAAATGGTCTCTAACGACAATTAATTAACGACATTAGCTTAATCATCTCTAGATATGTACTTTTAAAGGCAATTATTAACACTCTTTGTAAATATCCCTAAAGCTTATAGCGACATTTGATCCAATGGCGATTAACTTATGCCGGTAAAGTTTTAGCTCTCTTTATTAATGTGCATATTTATTGCCGCAAAAAAAATATTTTTATGATTTTTTTTTTCATAGGGCTTGAATTGGATTGACATAAATGATACTTCATGTGGTCCACTTTTCATGTGCTAAGTTTTGTCCAAGTCGAGAAGTAGCTAATTTATTTTTATTATATATAGAATAGTCTCACCAGTCCGTAGATTAGTCTATACGCGCATAAAATGTTCACATCAATTTAAATTAATTTATCATGATTAAATAAAAAATTAAGGTAATAATATGTATGTAATTGACTATTTGTGAAAATATGACATATATTCATTAGATGATATAAGTAAATTTTATCTACTAAATTTTGTATGGACATTATTTGCCATGATATTAATTAAGTGTGCTGAATTTTGCAATCTGAAATGCACGTGCTAATACGAGTCGATTATAAAAATCAATATATTTGGATGAAATAAAATATACCTATTTGAAATAGGAACACACACATAGGTAATAGAAAAATACTTAAAAGTATATTACAATAAGAATAATTGAATGAAGGGTTTTTTCCTTCCAAGAATAACCTAGTTGTATGGCTACTTTTGTTAGCAAGTCCACTTTAATCTATTCGAAAACTCAGGCGATTCATCGAGCTCAGAATGATCCAATTGAACACAATGGATTGTGGTACAGTAGTAGAATGATCGTTAAAAGGGGCTAACACTTCGAGCCATCTTCAACATGAACTCAGGTACAAGTCGTTTTCTTGGAGTCGAATTTGCTCTGATGGTTTCAGAGCTATCACCATGAATCAGCGTGATTAGATCATCTAACATATCATCTATTCCACCTCTCATTGGATCCTAAACGTTAGCAAAGCAAGAATCAGAAGGGAAAAAATCAAGCGCGGATAAGGGAAGGACAATAATGTGTATAAGAACTTTTTCGCGATATAAGCAAATGAGGCATCAGTTACCTGAAGAAACAAATCTGTATGTGTCTTTCCTTCATATAGGATACATTTTGCTTTGACACCGAGTGCTTTAAGAGTATCAGCAAAACTCTTGCTGGATTAAGTGAAATATGTACATCAGCAAACTTTGCAAAAGATCAAATGGAATTTCGAAAGAAAGTCCTCCTAATTGAAGGTCAAATGTCTACTGTTCATCTCATCGATACATTATCCAACTAGTTTGGACCTTGTGGAGATCATTTTACCGGCTACCTTTCCATAATACATGCAGCCACTATGTTCTACGATTAATTAACCAGTTTTGCTCTGCTCCATAGTTAATGTATCTAAGTTCTAACCTATACAGCTTATATCCTAGTGACATAAGCTGGCTGCATCCAGTGGAAAGGCCTCAAAATCGAGACCATCTATCCTCATTCTTGGTTACATTGGTTACACCTGTGACTTGCGTTGATGCAATAATAGGTTTTGCAACGAAAATTCTGATATATGATGGGTAGAGGGCCACAGACAGATATGAAAAGTCCCAATGAATTGGATATATAGGGTTGGCGGTGGCAGGTAATTGAGGACAACGAGGTGTTCATACAAAAAGTAAGACAGATATTGGACCTCGGGGCATGAGTGAACCTCAAAAAATTAGTTCATGACTCTGGCTACGGTTACCTTGTTAAAAATGAAATATGGGCCTAACTCAACATCAAAAGCTAGCTCAGGAAACGATGATTGATATAACAACTCATTCCTCAACCAATGTTGGACACTTGGCAAATATTAAGGGTCTACATGAAATACAGTTAGTAATTACCATTTACTAAGGAAATCTTCAACCAGTCAAATTAGTCGAACTAAAATGAATGTCAATGGCCTGAATATCTAGTTCAGATAAACTCATTCCAACTTGGTATATCGAGCATACACTCATGGTGAACTTGAAACTATAACACATAAAAGTTGCTCTTCCCCGTCCCATTTTATGTGACACCCTTCCATTCTTAGTCAATCCCAAAAAGGATGATACATTTCTATATTAAGTAACTGAATTGTACAGTAAATAAGTGCATGAAGAGGAGGTCCAGACCTGGAATCACACGGAATGGAATAATCTGCAGTACCATGGAAAAGGACCATAGGAGGAAGAAGAGAGACAGCATTTTTTGTGTTTGGATCCTGAGCCATTAATTCTGGTGAGTATTGTCTCAGACCTTGTTCCCCTTCCATTATACTGTGCAAGTACTAAAAACAATATCAGCGATATGTACTGGAAAAATTTAATAAAAGTATGCGTTTGTAAAAGCATTCATGTACCAGAAGTCAGTAATATTTATACCTTAGAAAAATGGAACGGTACAAACCTCGGCAATGGAAGTGATCAACAAGCTTAAGGATATTATACCTGCTCATGTGTTGAAAAATGGTGTATTAGTTCAATCAATTCCACTTACCAAAATCAACAATTGCTAAGTACACGCTTTGAGCTCAAAGAGAAACAGAAATGACAGTGCGTGCAAGTTGATGGAAAATCATAAGGAAATATCATGAAATTAATTTAATGGAATCTAATGAACTTCGTGTATCATTCAACAACAACAACATACCTAGTGTACGCAGACCTTACCCCTACCTCATAGGTAGAGAGGTTGTTTCCGATAGACCGCCGGTTTAAATACAACAAAATCTGGACTTAGTTCAATTGAAATTCTAACTTCATTTGGGAATTTAAGGTTTTTAGAAGACCTAAAGGAAGAAGTAGCAAAGACTTAAGCCTTGTAGTCCCAGGGACTTGAACAAGAACTTACCCTCCAGATAGACCAAAATATGTCTTTATTTGGGAGACACTCCAAGAAGCTCTCGGATCGGCACCAGTCTCCTTGATTGCCTGCTCCAAGAGAGCACATGTAGCAATATGTGCACCAGCGGATTGTCCCATTAAGTAAATTCTAGAAGAAGAATAAACCATGATATTTCATTCTTAATTAGAGGGAATTATTCATGAGAATGTAAGGAGAAAACAACTCGGCTACCTGTTCGGATCACCTCCATATTCAGCTATCTTGTTACAAACAAAGGAGATACCTTGAGAAGCATCCTTAACCATGTCACTAATTGTTCCCTGAGGAAAATTTCTGCAAACAATTAATGTAACGCCTTTAGTTATCAAAAACCAACTAGTGGCTGCATACAAGTGCAATTTAAGCGTCCATTGAATGATCCAACATATAGTATATGCAACGTGAGAGAAACAACGGGAGAAAGTTTGACTTGGAATTTTTCTTCCTCGGTTGCACAAAGTTTACATCACATCTTGGACATCCTTCTTCTCTTAATCCTCTTCAACTTGTTAGATTAATATTTCCCAATCATATTAGCTGGCTCCTTTCAGATGAGTTGGAAGTTAAATTCTGAGAAAGATTTTTGTTTTTGGATGCAACAAAGATTATTTTATGAGGGAAAGAAAATAAGTAAAGCTCTTTAGATGCATCATCACATATACGGTAAACCAACACTCTGCTTTCGCCTTTCTGATATTAGACCAGTTCGTTCTATTGTATCATTTCACAGAACAAGATTGTTGTAGGTTGTGAAAGTTACAAGAAAGGTATTAGCGAACTTAAAAATTATACCAAGTGTCCAAAAAGCTAATTTCAGTGAATATAAGCAAAAATATAGTAATATAGAACTCCTTTCTTTCTTTTTTCAGATAACGTATCATGTGGTAAATAAGTTGAAATGCCTAAATCTTTCCTACGTAAGCAAAAAAACTAAAAACTAATAACTCAGAAATGCGCAAGAAATAGAGAACATGAATTACAAAACTCATACATCTAAACGATCCATCATGCAAATGTACATTAAGCCCAAAAAAGCACTGTTTTTCTCAGATGAAATAGTAATCACCTGTAATCAATGCATGCCACAATAATGTCTCTTTCTGACAATTGTTGTCCTAGAAGAGAACCCCACGCTTTGTAGCTGTAACACAAAGAAGAAAGAATAACTAAGAACAAAATTTTATCAAACCGTCACTGGCTCGCTTAAACAAGAGGAGGAGTCACTATTTTAACTATGTGTTGATTAATGATTACAATGTAAGCGTAAAAGCTTCTACGGTGTAGCCACGTAGCATAGTAAGGAGCAGGAATAATAATCCTCAAACATTCATGCTGAAAAGCTAATAGATCAGCTTTTGCTGCTTATAATGTGAATGGTTTGAAGAAAATGTAACAGTTTCCACACTTAGCAAACAGATAGAAGCTGGCAGGTCATATTATCTCAGACCAGATTTTACAACATAGAACATTCCTCAGTTGTAAGGATAAATGGATGTAATTGAAGGAAATGACTTAATTACGCACCCAATGATCCATGCTCCACCTGTTACAAATGCAACAACTGGCTTTGGCCCGTTCATATTTTTCGGCAGGTATAGATCTAGCCTGCACCATGAGACTTTAACCAGGTATAAATCCATGAAGACATACAAAAATATGCTCAAACATCCTATGAAAATAAGGACTGAATTCCACAACGTATACCTATTTCTCGGTTGATCACCATAAACAATGCCTCTAAGTACTTGACTGGAATAGAAATAGTAATATCCAACTGCATCAGACAAGCATGATTTATTTATGGGCGTTATATTCTAAAATATGAAGTCAACAAGATATTTAAAATCAGGTGTTCAGATGACATATCCGAGATGTTTCAGACCTTGAATAAAACCAGGTATAAGCAGCATAGCATAACAGCCAAGGGCAAGAAACCTGGCGATCCATCTGTACCCTACCCTGAACAAAGGTGGATAACCAGAAAACATTTAGAAAGTGCCTTTTATATACATTAGACATTAAGATCTGAGATATGAATATATCCCTACAGCATAGAATATTCAAAGAGTTACTAAGAGAGCATTGCAGTGCCGTTGATTGGCTAACTATAAAAATTAATATTAAAAGAGTGCTAGGCATTCTAAAAGCTCCTCTTGAAAGGCTAGGGTGAAATGGGACATTTGGGTGATAAGCAATCAAGTGGTTTCTTTATAACATGTGGAGAAGCTGAAATTTAATAGTCTACTTCAATTGCTCTACTGATATGCAACAATAAAGAATATATAAGAAGTTGTTGTGTAGTGTAAAATTTGATAGGGCGAAACCTTCAGATAGATGAACCGACCTATTCACAGGTGAGAATATTTGGCATAAACGGCATAGAGACAAATCATAGTTTTAACTTGACCATCTAAGATGGCAGGGTCACATATATCTAGGAGGTGACTTGGACATGCTGATCTAAGACACAATAACCTGGCATGGAAAAGGTTGGTATCATCATGCATAACTCTTTTATGTAGATGGAGGAAATAAGAAAATCAGTAGACACGTGTTCTCCCTCCTTAAGTTTGGTTAGCAGGAAAAGGAGGCCAGCAGAGAATTCATTCCTAGGAGGCCAGCAGGAAAAGCCTATTCCCTCCACTTCACTTCCAACTTGTCATTGTTGATAAGCAGCTTCTTGAATATGCAAGCTAAAAGCCAGCCCACCAAATATAATAGCATCACTAGAAACTTAAGGTGAACAATATACTCTTACTGCCAGTTATGGCATCTGTTCCTGTCCCTCAAGTTAACCCCTTTCTTTGTTCTGTATGACTGCATTCTGTGCAAGTTCAGGTATAATCGGTTGCCTTCTCATTTCACTTCTCATTCATCTTACACTACTTCCAATAACAAATTAAACTACATGAAAGGTGAAATAAGACAGGTGACTTACTGATTAGTATGATTGGTCTTTACTAACACCTGAAGTATAATTGATCGTAAACTCTATAAGGAAACATACTCCCAACTAGTGTCGTCTCCAAAGCTGGCAAAACCATGGTTACATGTAATGCTAGACCACTTATAAATTTTGAGCTGGTACAAACTTAGTCTAATTTTACTCTCACTACTAGGAAAAAGTCTCATTATTTCCCTTGACCCCTAACAGCGCTCCAACCGGTAATTGTAACCCATAGACAAAAGTTGAGGAATAAATCTGAACCTTTTTTCTCTCGAAGAGTTTAGCATGTGCATATTAGATCTCTGTTAATGGTAAAGGACAAATACAAGACAAATGCATAACTACTTTCTAATGGCCAAGGTATGAATGAACTAAAATTGTAACAACTCGCAAATTTGAGCAATTCCAGATACTAAATAAAACATCCTAACCAAAATACAACAACTACGCCTCAATCCCAAACAAGTTGATGTCACCTATATGAATCTCCACTTCTTCATTTAAGCTCATTCATATCATCATCATCATACTAAATAAAACATTCTAACCAAAATACAACTAAACCTCAATCCTAAACAAGTTGGAGTCGCCTATATGAATCTTCAGTTCTTAATTTAAGCTCAATTCATATCATTGTCATCATACTAAATAAACCAACCAAAATACAACAACTACCCCTCAATCCCAAACAAGTTGGGCTCATCTATATGAATCTCCGCTTCTTCATTTAAGCTCATTCATATCATCATCATCATACTAAATAAATCATTCCAACAAAAATACAACAACTACGCCTCAATCCCAAACAAGTTGTTGTCGCATATATGAATCTCCGCTTCTTCATTTAAGCTCATTGCATACCATCATCATCTATCATACTAAACAAAACATTATAACCAAAACACAGTTTTATAAAAGAGATTAATACCCGAGATATCGCAAGAGTCTAAAGCTAAGCCTAGTTACAACATAAGTATCAGAAGCAGCCCTTCCCATTTCTCTGCGACAACCCTCAACAGCTCCAGACAAAAGGGAATTTGCACTGGCAATCCGGCGCCTCCTCTGCTGCATAACTAAATTAGACGACGACGATGACGAAGAAGAAGAATAACTAAAAGCTCTAGTAAGAAGGGGTTTTGTCTCAATCTTTGAATCATCATCATCTTGAACAAGTAGTATGGTTGATGAAGAAGATGAGTGTATAATATGGGGTTCTGATCTGACTAACATTGTGTCAGCAGTAGCAGAGGATGTTGGAATCAACATTGATGGTGGTGAATTGGGGTTAGAAATAGGAAGAAGATTTGAGGGTTGCATTGAGAAAACAACAAAAAAAATTGATTTGTAACTAATAATCAAGAACAAGAAGACAAATTTGTCTATGGAAAGTAAAAAAGATTTGATTTTTAAGGGGAAAAAAACAAGAAAACAATGTTATCAAGAATTCAAGATTCAATTTTTATTGCAGAAAAAATGAAAAAATGAGTTGGATTTTTGTTCTGTACTGTTAAAGTTAGTTTAATTGAAGGGATGGGAAGATGGAGGGATCAAATTCTCTTATCTCATTGAATTATTGATTTGATTTCATAGAGATTTGAGATTTTTTTGTGATTTTTTGGTTAGTTTGAATTTTTACAGAGAAGAAGAGGAAGAAACAATACTGGGGACAAAGTTAAAAGATTAGGTTCCACGTGTTGTGTTATCATAGGTTAGTTCTTTTGTTTTTGTTTTTAGCATATGTTTTTTCTTTCCATGGAAAAAGTACAAATATATCCCACCTATCTATCATAAATGATATGCAGATATCATCCGTCATAATTTTGGGACATTGATATTTCTGTCGGTCCAAAAATAATAACATATTATATCCTTTGGAAAGTCCTAAATGGCCAGAATTTGGCCAGAAACATACAAAGATTATATTAGCCTTTTAATTTAAAATAAAGGAAAAATGTATTAAAGGAAGAATTTGATTTATTCAAAAAACCTTTACAATTCCCAATAGAATTATAGACCATTCCCGTAACTTTGTTCTCCTAAATTAAATAGGAAAAATATTGAATAAGTTATAAAGCGGCAAAAACTACATTGGTTTTGAATAAATTATACAAATTAATATAAAAATCTAGGGACTATAAAAATTATTTTGCTTTTTACTTCATACTCTTATTCTTGATCTTATTATTTGATTTCATAGTATAAATTGAGAACACTTGCATAAAGAACAAAGGCGTTTGCTCACTTTTATCCCCCTATATTATGTTGATTTGATAAATTGTGAATCATTACTTATATTTATTACTAAAATGACCTCCAATTAACTATTTTTTTTTAATTATTATGTTCAAATAAAATTAAATTATATAATGAAATAATTTTTAGATGTAATTTATAAAATATTGGGATAACGACAACTCAAAGCACATTAAACCTGGTAAATATTGATAGTCATAGAAATCATGTGTATAGTTCATATATGTCAAACTGAGGAGAGTCAGACATTAATAGTATTTATCGTACAAGTCTTATCCCCTATATTACGTCGATTTGATAAATTTTCAATCAACACTTTGTTACTAAAATGACCTCCAATTAGGTAATTTTTTAATTATTATGTTTAAATAAAATTAAACTATATATATAAATAATTTTTTTAAATATAATTTGTAAAATATTGTGATAACGATAACTCAAAATACATTAGACTTGATAAATGTATATAATTATAGAAACAATGCATAAAGTTCATATGTGTCGAACCAAAGAGAGTCGGACATTAATAGTATTAATCATACAAATATTTTCTCTTATATTACGTTGATTTGATAAGTTGTGAATCACTACTTATATTTGTTACTAAAATGACCTCCAATGAAGTAATTTTTTAAAAATGTTTGAATAAAATTAAACTATATAATTTAATCATTTTTAAATGTAATTTATAAAATATTGAGATAACAACAACTCAAAACACATTAGACTTTGTAAATGTCAACAGTTATAGAAATCATGCATATAGTTCATATGTGTCGAATCAAAGAGAGTCAGACATATACTATTAAATATATAAGTTTTATCTCCTATATTATGTCGATTTGATAAATTATGAATTATTACTTATGCTTGTTATTAAACTGACCTCCAATTATGTAATTTGCTTAATTATCATGTTTAAATAATATTAAGCTATATAAATAAATAATTTTTAAATGTAATTTATACAATATTGGGATAACGACAACTCAAAACACATTAGACCTGGTAAATGTCAATAGTTATAGAAATCATGCATATAGTTCATAGCTGTCGAACCAAAGAGAGTTAGACATTAATAGTATTCATCATATAAGTTTTATCTCCTATATTATGTTGATTTTATAAATTATGAATCATTACTTATGCTTGTTACTAAACTGACCTCCAACTATGTAATTTGCTTAATTATTTTGTTTAAATAAAATTAAGATATATAAATAAATAAATTTTAAATGTAATTTGTAAAATATTGGGATAACGACAACTCAAAACACATTAGACCTGATAAGTGTCAATAGTTATAGAAATCACGCGTATAGCTCATACATGTCGAACCAAAGAGAGTCAGACATTAATAGTATTGATCCTACAAGTCTTATCTCCTATATTACGTCGATTTGATAAATTGTGAATCATTACTTATATTTGTTACTAAAATGACCCCCAATTAAGTATTTTTTAAATTATTATGTTTAAATGAAATTAAATAATATATTTAAATAATATTTAAATGTAATTTGTAAAATATTGAGATAACGACAACTCAAAAGATATTAGACCCGGTAAATATCGATAGTTATAGAAATTATGTGTATAGTTCATATATGTCGAACCAAAGAGAGTCAAACATTAATAGTAATATTAATCATACAATTTTTGTCCCCTATATTACGTCGATTTGATAATTATGAATCATTATATATTATATTTTTTACTAAAATAACCTATGAATTCCAATTAACTATTTTTTTTAACTATTATATTTGAATAAAAAAAATAATGTTAAGTAAATTTAGTTAACACTAATCTTTTGGCCATAATCTGTTGTAATATTATTTAGGTATTTTTTTTATTATTATAATACAACCAACAAGAATAAAATGTGGAATATCCATAAGATTTTAGTGATTCTTTGCCAAACTTATATGTTGGTGAAATATAATTATAGCTTGAAAAATTATAATTTTTTCAGATCGAAGAGTAATTCACTGTAACAGAATTTTTATTGGTTCAACAATATGATTCTTAATTTATTTTCTCTCGAATATATTTACTCAATAATGTCATCATATAACTCGAACATTTATTTTAATTATAAATAAGTTATTCAGTCCAATACAACCAACAAGAATATAATGTGTAATATAACGTGAAATTTTTCTTATTCTAATACAATCAACAAGAATACAATGTAATTCAAAAAATATTTTTTTTTACTATTGATGTTACAATTTTTATTGTTTTTTGTAAAACATAATTTGAAAACATTTTTTTTTCTATAGATTGCATGAGATCACTTAATGTTTTTTTGTTGAAATTTGTAGTTTGTTTTTCATAATTGACTATGAAATCATCATTCATTAATTATTTTCAATATATTGGAAATATAATGGAAGGATATAGAGATCCCAAGAATGTATTTAATTTTCAAGGTTAAAGGGTAAAATTGTCCAAAATGAAACTAGTTTATAGTGTGAACATGTCATTTTACTTTTCTGGCCAAAAGGATTTTTTCATACCCTTTATACATTGGTGTCCCTGTCGAAGGTATATTTATCCTTTTTCCCTTTTTTTATAAAGGAATTTGAAATTGCGAAGATAAATTTTGTTTTAGTATAATAGTTTGGAAATAAGATACGAAAGATAATTTACATTAGGTAAGTTTCGTGCAAGATTGATCGAGAATGCATGTAGGGAGTTTCGAATCTAAGAGTTTAGAGACTCATGAGAGATCATTGAATCCTCTACTGAAGGTAGGTTGAGGGATGGTATGGTATAATATGTTGAAACTTTGTAAGGTTGGACATGATATGGTATGATATGTTGAAACTTCAGTCATAATACGTGTCATGGACTTGAAATATTACGATAATTAGTGTGTTGTATTCATAATTATTAATATCACAAGCCTAGCAAGTTTTCCTCACGCAATGAATTTAATTAGGCGCAGCCAAGTATGTGTACTTATCTTGATTTGGTAGCAATTAAGTGCAAATTTAGTTTGTCAATTTTTTATAAAGGGACAATTAAATTCTCTTTAGGCCAATCTCAAATTATAATGTGAGACTTTATTTGCATATTTAATAAAAAAAATCTCAAATTAAGTTGTATATAATTCATGTGATATCGATCTCATATCAACGGAGTATTTATAGCTATTAAAATTCACTTGCTTCTTTTTTATGTATACATTTTATAAGCTACTGGTAAAAATAGTAAACCGACTCCTAGATGGGCAAAGGCATTAAGTCAACCTCCACGCTATTTCTTTTTTATTTCAGTACTTATTTTATAGAACTATTGACTCTGATAATAGTTTTTGGGTTAAAATACCCAAAAAATATTTTTATCATGATGTGCTATTGTCAACTTTTGTACCAAACCCACACGATTATTTCCAAAAGAATAATTTGTACATCTTATATGCAACTTTTTTTTCTTTTAGTTATATCAATATAGAACTTTATTTACACTCCGATTCGATATGTATTACGTTAACAATTTGTCATAGGGTGATTAGCAGGGGCGGAGCCAGCCCTCTGTTAGGGGGTTCATCCGAACCCTCTTCGGCAATTTTTTTTACTATTTATACATGGTTAAAATTATTTATATATATATATAATAGATGTCGAACCCCCTTCGATTAGTTTGTGTGTTTAGTTCTTCACATATTGAACCCCTTATTAAAAATCTTAGATCCGCCACTGAGGTGATGTTGATATGTAACAAATTAAATAACAAAGTGTTACATATAAACAGCCCAAGATTCATGCACGAATTGGGTAATTAGTTTTCCACTTGGACCTTATATATAAAAATAATAAAATAATAATAATCGAACGTAATTAAAAGTTGAATCCAATTCAAATTGGGTTTTGTTTATATTAATTTATACTATAATTAACACTATTTGTTTTCCTCATACTATTATAATATGGTTTCAGAATTTTATTGGGATTTGAGTTTTCGATGACTTTCTAATTATATTCTCTTTGTCCATTTTTAATTGTTGCTTTACGAAAGTTAATTTGACTAATTATAAATTAAATTATTATTATTATTCTTATTATTATTATTATTATTATTATTATTACTATTATTATTCTTATTATTATTATTATTCTTATTATTATTATTCTTATTATTATTATTCTTCTTCTTATTATTATTATTGTTATTATTATTATTATTATTATTATTATTATTATTATTATTCTTATTCTTATTCTTATTATTATTATTATTCTTATTGTTATTGTACCAAACTAAGATTACGGTAAACCGCATAAATTTAAAATTTTGAATTTGTCTTAACGTGATATCACAGAGAAAATGACATAAATAGTCCCTTAACTATAGGAGTAGGTCTAAATTGGTCCCTTAACTATACACTTAACGGATTTAGTCATTTAACTATTCAAAAACTTATCAGTTTTGGTCCCTTAACTATATACTTACTGATTTTACTCCCTTAACTATAAACTTTCCGGTTTTAGTCCTTTAAATATTCAAAAACTTATCAGGTTTAGTCTTTGTCCATTTTTTTAATACAAATAGCTTAGGTTTATATTAACGGAATCCATGCTTCAAGAAATTAAATCTTTTAGCAACTTTTTCTGTTGTTTCTCTCTCTCTGCTACTTTTTCTTCAAATTAACCTTATACGAAGAACCTTAACCTCAACGATTCAAAATAAAATTCACGAGGAAAGAAAATATAAGTCATAATTTTATTCAACAAAAGATAAAATGAAGCATATTATTGCTACTAATGACTAGAATATGCTAAACTTTATTATAAAAAGAAAAAAAATTATTACATGTTAAATCCAAAATTTGTACTCCAACGACTTCATTGAACGGAATTTGTTTAATTTTTCAGAAATTGAAATTTATAAAATGGTAGATTTGCAATTTTTTAAATTTTTTTTAAATAGATCAATTTTATTATTCTATTCATTTTATTTTACGTGAAAAATTTTGAGTAAATTAAATAAAATCTGCACAGATTAGCATATTCAAGTCATTAACAACAATTATATGCTTAATTTTATCCTCCATTGAATAAAATTATGACTTATATCTTCTTTCCTCATTAATTTTATTTTTAATCGTTGACGTTATAGTTCTTTTCATAAGAGTAGTTTGAAGAAAAAAGGGCGGGGATAGAGAAACAACTTTAAAAAATAGGTTAAAAATTTAATTTAATGAAGATTTCGGTTAATATAAACCTAAGCTATTTGTATTAAAAATGGACAAAGACCAAAACTGATAAGTTTTTGAATACTTAAAGGACTAAAATCGGTAAGTTTATAGTTAAGGGACTAAAATCGGTAAGTGTATACTTAAGGAACAAAAATTGATAAGTTTTTGAATAGTTAAAGGACTAAATCCATTAAATGTATAATTAAGGGATCATTTTAAACCTACTCCTACCGTTAAGGACTATTTATTTCATTTTCTCTGATATCACATATCTAATTTTCCATGAATTAGCCACTATGATAAGTCAATGAAGTCCTCACTTCTTAGTAAGAAAATTCTAAGAAGGGACAAATTAAAGGAAAAAGAGACAATAATTGATTTAAATAAGGAATATCCGGATAAATTAAAGGATAAAATCCTTGATCAAGATTATATATAAATGCGGCTCAATATGCACAATGTATATATTAAAAAAAAGTGTGATATTAAAGTGACAGAGGGTGGGTCGATGAGGACAGATAAATAGGATTATCGTCAAATTTTTGAAGATGAGGCACATACGATATTATAGATAAATTTCACATTAAAATAAAAGAAAAAAATAAAAAGCGTACTTTATAAATATATTAAAGATATTCATCAATTTTGACTCTCGATTTTTTATCTACTTTTAATAGCGCATCCATATCGACCCATAAAAAGAGGGATTCTAGAAAGCATTTTTGTTTGTGAATTAGATTCATGGACGAAGAGTTCTTCAAAGTTAGTAAAAGATCACCAAATATATGGAGACATCTTGTTTATCAAATATATATATTTGATGTCTTTTCAATTAGTTCTTCAATTGAAATGAAATATGATGGTGTTGAAGAATAACAAAAGTTTTTCATCAATAGTTACGTTAATAAGATGGAGCGATATTTTTTAAATATTGAGCAATTCTCTTCTCTTCAAAAAAATTTTCAAACGTGAGTTAAATTCTAAGAATTAATTTTACATGATATCAAAACAGTATCATCTCACTCGATGTTGAGCTTCAAAGTTAAATAATTGTTCGCGCTCTGGATGTACAATCTTAAAAGGTGAGATGGAGATGTTGAAGAATGAAAAAAGGGTCTTGTATTGATAGTTAATTTAGGCCCAAGACCTAATTTTACTGCTAGGACTAGGATGATGAAAAATAAGATTCCAAAAATGTGATGGAATTTATTTTATGAAAAGTAATTGAATTAGATTCATGGATGAACAATTCTAGAATTTATTGCCAATTGCCTAATTTTTAGTAGTGGATTTATAAAGTTAGTTTAAACTCACTAGCTAAAATTGTATCAAAATATTCCTGGATAATTGTAGATGGGTATAAAAGAAGATCCATTTTTTGCTACTAACCTTCAAATACAAGTAATTAAAAAAAGCATAATTGTGACACTAATATTTGCTAAATTTCGACTATAGACACTGCATCCTTTATTTTCCATTTAAGAAAAAAAAATGACAAGAAAAATAAAAGACTTAAGGCTATGTTTGTTATCAAAGGAAAATATTTTTAATTTTATCATATTTAATTGATTAATTATTTTGAAAAATATAACCTTTTTGATCGGAGCGTGGAAAAGAAGTTCCATAAGTGAAACTCCACGTTGATTGTCTCATTTCCGTCCCCCTCACCCCACCCTACTATATTTGCGTAGATTATACATAAATTCACTGAGATAATACATTTTGTTTACCTATGTACCACACACTAAATATATAAGAAAATTATTTATTTTCTAAGTATATATATATATATTTTTAAAAGCGGTAATAGTTCATACTAATTGTCTTCTTCTCACTCTCCAGTCCTCCACCACATTCAATTTCATATGCATAGTCAAAATTTGAAATTTATGAATTCAAAATTAGCTAGTCCTTCTAAGCAGTTGAGTTCTAAATTAATAATTGTATATATTCAATGAATTTTCAAGATAAACATAGAGCCTGGATCAAAGTTATTCTCGTAATCAAACTCTCCCCCTGACACTCCCACCTCGTCCTTAATGTTTGAATAGTTATGTATAACTATTTTTGAGATAATATACTAAATAAGTAACAAAAAATCATTTATCTTTTAAAGAAATATTTTCCTTTTCATGCCAAACACACCCTTATTTCCCTTTGAAAAATAAAAGAAATTATATTGTAAGACAAAATAGATGAAGACAAATGGCAATGAACCCAACATCACAAATATTATAGAGAATAATATGTTCTTTTTCCTCATCCATACACTTCCAGAAGATTATGATTCTTAATTGATGCATTTCAAGAATCAGAATTTTATGACTAGAAAATAAAATTTTATATATATATAAAAGATTTTATAGTACTACAATAAGATGAAATATCCTTCGACATTACAGCATTATATTATTCCAAATTATCGGACACTAGTAATTCATTTATGGTGTAACATTTTAATTCTTAGGGTCTAAGTATGTATTTTAAAAAAATATCTACATAATAATTAGGTCACTTATAAAATAAAAATAATATTTTTCATTTATACATTTTATTTTTATTTAGTATATATGTTTCAAAAAGAATATTGTTTTTAATAAATTTCTCAATTGTATATAATATGACATGTGATATGCAAAGTCTTATTTATGATAAGATTTAAAGGACATTCTGATACATTATTGTACACCTTTAATTTAAAATTACTATATTTAAACATATATCTTTATATACATTAGACTTTGTAGACACATCAAATGAGATAGAAAAAAGGGAAAAGGACCTGATATACTTCTCAACTTTATCAATAGAGTTGATATATATCTCATTATAAAAGTGGTTCATATATGCCCCTATTGCTATACAAATGGCTCACATATACCTTTTTCCTCTAACGGAAGTGAAAAAATTAATTTTAATTTAATATTTTAATTATTATTATTTTAAAAAAAATATAATCCCATATGGGTATATTTAATCCTCCTAATAAATAATTTTTTTTGATTTTTTTTGTTTCAACGACTAATTTAAAGTTATTATTTTGATGGTCAAATTTATTTATGTTTCACTAATTTTCTTGTAAACTTTATTATATATGACCCAAAATTTTTTCAATACAAAAACTAAATAACAATATAGTCGGAGAAAATAGTTTTAAATTATAATATAGCCACAAAAAATTAGTTTTAAAATTTTCTCTTTACACTAACAAACGAAAGAAAAAAAATAAAATAAGAATAAGAAACTCAAAAAATGATAATCAAAGACGTTAAAAAATAATTTATGTATAAAAAGATTAAAATATACCTTGAAATTCCCTAGAAGGATCATATATACCCCTACATGATTTTTAAAAAATTTTAAAGTCAAAAATATAAATTTAAAACAATTTTTTCACTTCCGTTAAATTAAGGGTGTATGTGAGCTCATTTTGTAACGGTAGGGGTATATGTGAGCCGTTTGTATAACGGTAAGGGTATATATGAGCCACTATCATAACAAGGGGCATATCAGCTCCAAATGACAAAGTTGAGGGGTATATCAGACCCTTTTTCCTAGAAAAAATAACTTACCTTGCTATATTTTTAAAAAAATACATATATTGATAGTACCAAAAAAAATCTTTATATACTATAATATATATAGGATTAATACATTAACGGTTCTTTAAATTTGTTGGTAATTCGACACTTGAACTATGCCTTGTTTCAATTGAGCAGTTGAACACATGATAAATTGTTCCTATATTAGACACTTTCAGTCAAATTTTGAAAATTCTTCTGTGCAATTGAGAATGAAGTCTATAATATAAAAAGATAATATATTATATGTGGTTAACTTATCTACATAATATAACATGTGCTAAATTGTAACAAACCGCAGATCGAATTTCTAAATAAAATTTACTTAAAAGGATATTGATATATCGAACCATATATATAATGTTTTTTTTCATGCAGACATGTAGCTGGCTAGGCACTAAAATTATAAAAGATTATTGTTCTTAAATACACGTGTATTCAAGAATCTAAATATTCTAATCCATAACCTCCCATGTTCTTTCTAAATTATGGGGTAGGCATACCAAAATTATGCAAAGATAAAAGCATATACTTAAAAAACAAAATAAATGGTAGCCATAAATTATGCTACTTTAATTTTTTTTTAAAAGTTGTCGTGGAAATACATTAATGAAAAAAGCATATGCTATAAATGAATCATTTATCCATATATATCCATTTAATTTTGAAAATGAGAAAAAAAAATTCACTTTTTAAGTCAAGGGAAATATAATTAGGGATATTCTCTTTATTGATATAATATGAATGGCATGTAATCACAATCCAAGAATCATATGCTTAAAATTTTTTGTCACTTTGAAGCTTAAATAATACATTATATATTTGTGAATTGTGAAGAATATAAATTATTTATTTTTTGAATTCATACTTTTTTTTATATTAAAAAAAAACACATCACGTAGCCCTTGGTGTGGGAGGACTTATCGCCAAACATAATGAATCATTTTTGTCATTTTCTCACATTCTGTGTAGTGCGTACCACATAAATTAAATTGTCATGTTTCGTGATCGTAGAATTAGGAGTTGGGAATCTAAATAAGCCATAAAAATATAAAAGTGATCAAAATAAGTCATTACTTTAATAAGTAACTAAAATAGGTTTAGTGGGAGAAAAAATTCCACTTTATTTAATATTCTAAACGTTTTCCGTTAGTCTCATAACGTGTATATTTTAATATATAACGGAACTATTTCCTACACTTTATAAAGTGTAAGTTTTTCTTACACTTTGTAAAGTGCAACTTTTTCTTACACTTTATAAAAAATTACTTTACCTTTTCACTTTCTTCTTCTCCCCTTTCACTTTCATGGCTTCCAAACTTTTTTCACTTTGAAGATGTTAGTTGATGGTCCCAATCCGACAACTAAAGCGGCCCTACACTAAAAAATCAAAATCTTGAAAGATTGGAGTAGCACCAACTATGACGGAGGAGCTGATGGTTGTACAGGCAAGATCCTCTCCCAACACCAAACCTTAATGTGACAAAGAAAATAATTAGACTATCATCATTAAAAAAAATAATTAACAATTACATATATCTATTTTTAATAATTTTTAGAAATTATTTGTATGTAATTTAAATATTTTAAAAAATTGAATATAGAAAAAATATTCTTGTACATTGTAATGTTAAAAGATTCTTTGTATTTGGGAGAGGATCTTGCCTGTATTTAGAAATTATTTGTGGCTTATTTAGGTTTTCATTCTAGAATTAGGCTCTGTCATGCTTGTTTATGATCGTGGACCTCTTCAATCAATGTTAAGTCTGACTACGTCCACAACTAACTACTTATTGAAATATCGAACAAGAAATGAAAAGTCGTACTATAACACCTGTAAATACTCTTCATCATGAAGGTTAATCTAGTTAACTCTTCCTTCCGGGAATTCGGTCCGGGAAGGTAAGCCTTACCCGTTTGTGACCATTTGGAACACAAACGGGCAAATCGAATGGGTTGGGGTTGCACTAAATTGAAAGACAATTTATAATGTTCCTTTAATTTCGACCTAAATGGATTCCACATAATATATATCATGTAAAAATATTGTTTTTTTTTTTCAGAAAGTAATAAACTCAAAAAGACAGTCAATAACCAATTGAAAACTTTCACTAAAGGTACTGTCATCTTTTTTTTATTTTTCTAAAAATATTTTAGTACACAAAATTAAATTTAACTCTTTTTACTATATATATATAAGGTCAAAATATAGCTTAAAAATCCTTTAAGCTATATGTTCCTTCGAAGTTAAAAATCTTTTTGGCCAGAAAATATATATAGTATTTTAAACAACACCTTTGCATATAATGACCTGGAAGGAATAGTATTTTAAATGCATTTTAAATGCCTCAAAGATCATGGGTTTCTCTATTTTTTTCTTAAGGCGTTGATGATATTGATAAAATTAATGGTGGATTTAATAGACTAATACGACTTCATGAATCATGACAATTCAATAGCTTTTGCTATATGAATCTACGAATTTTAAAATTTTGAATTTGTTTCTAGATTGCAGATCGAGATAGTAAAACGGAACCAATAGAAATGTCTTTTAGGTTATAAATGGTATATATATATAACTTATCTCAATTGAGAGATATGCAATGATTACAATTTACATGCGTGGTAATTATTTGACAAGATATATAGAAAACGTACGTAAGAGGGCCTAGCAATAAACACCAAATTTAGAAATGCAATCCAACTCATGACCATGATTCTACTGGTCTGTCATTGGATTAAATTTTTTAACGAGTAGCTTGATACGCGGAATAATGTTAGATATTGTAATATAAGTTTGGAATAATATTTATATTTATATTTAATTGATGGTTGATAAATTTATATCGTCAATTAAATGTAGTATAAATTTTATTTCAGACTTAATCATGAGATATTTCATCTTATTTCATTCAATTTAAGTGATTTTTGACAATTTATTTTTATTCGTGTAGTTATTATTTCTCGGGTGTTTGGCATTTGTTGTGTAATCATTTTTGGAGAACTTTTGTAATCCTCTTATTGTTATATTGAAGCTATTTGAAGGGTTTTCACGTTAAATTTAGTATTTTTTTTTTAATTTTCTGATTTTCTCTTTCCGTCATAACATTTTGGTACATGGGATGAAGTGAGATACAATAGAATTAAGTTTGAGATAAACTTATACGACATTTAATTAACGATATAAATTTATATTGTCAATCAAATACAATATGAATTTTTATCTAAAACTTAATTATGAGATATCTCATTTTATTCCATTTAAATTGAAATAAATTAATATCAAGATTATAATCTCAAAATTATAATTCTAATTTAATTTAATCCGCATACCAAACGAACGCTATACATGATAGTTCAACCACGTGCCTAATTTTTTTTATTTTTCTCCT
>JAJOOS010009085.1:0-21516 GCA_029582725.1 Solanum chiquidenum
TAGCTGCCTTTATCATTTTCAACTCCTTCACAGTTCATATTCCTTTTCCTCTCAACAATTCCCATCCCCTTTGCTTTATCAGTTTTAAAATAGTAATACTTTATACAGATTGGGAAAAATCCAAAGTCTTGTTCGTCAAGCCCAATATGTTTTCTTGAAATAGCAAAAAAAATGGGTTGAGGTAACAGGAACTTGAAGAAGAAGAAAAAGGGTGTTGATTCGTGTTGTTGTTGAAGAAAAAGAAGCAAAAATGGTGGTAAGGAAAGTTGGGAAGTATGAAGTTGGAAGGACAATTGGAGAAGGAACGTTTGCTAAGGTTAAATTTGCTCAGAATACTGAGACAGGTGAAAGTGTCGCCATGAAAGTCCTCGATCGAAGCACTATCATCAAGCACAAGATGGTTGACCAGGTGGGTGTTTGTTTTTTCCCCTTTTTTTGAATTGGGTATTTGAAGAATGAGGAAAAAAAACCATTGCAACTGGATAATCCATGGATGAAGCTTAATATTTTAGAGTAATTATTATTCCTTATTAGTTAAATTCATGATTTGTAAATGCTCTATTTGAATTGTTGTAGCAATTTATGGAATAAGTTTTCTATTAATAAATGTGATAAGTTGACTCTTCCATTTTAGATCAATTTGTGAAAGTATTTGAAATTTTAGTTAATTGTTTAGCAACATAATAGAGTGGCTTTTACTTGTTATTTAGGATGTTAGTTGATTGACCATGGCATCATGAATGCGGGATTATCGGCAATTTATGAGGCTGCAAATCATTTGAGAGGACCCAGAAAGATGAAATGATATCTGAACTCTGATGAACAGATTCAAGTTAGTTTATAGATCATCTTTTTACAATGTGCGCAAAATGCTGCTAGCTAATAGTCTCACTTTAGTAGATTCGATCGCAGTTCAGCATTTCAAGAGTTCTTTTTGAATGTCAATTCCTAAGCCATTTCTTTCTGTGTAGAGATTCAAATTGTGTAAACTTGTGTTTGTGGTATTAGTTCTCAAGCATATGGTATGGAGACAATGTTTCTGTTTGGATATAATTTGTTTTTTTTGGTTCGCTAATAGGAGCTTTCTGCATTTTCATCTTGCAGATAAAGCGGGAGATATCCATAATGAAGCTTGTTAGACATCCATATGTAGTTCGATTACATGAGGCATGTGCCAAAACAAGTGCCGATGACTTTCAGTTTCCTGAAATTTGTTGCCTGTTTCACTTTTAGGTTACTGGTGTTGGGGAGATTTTTTTTGCTGATGTGCACTGCTGATATAAAGAAATTTTCTTGTCAGGTTATAGCAACTCGCACGAAGATCTATATTATCTTGGAATTTATCACAGGCGGGGAACTGTTTGATAAGATAGTAAGTCCCACCTTAAAAATGGTCAAGGACAAATGCAGATTATTTTGATTCTTCTTAAGCACTTAAGCATATATTCCCCTTTGAATGATTTCTGGTATGCATTTGTAGGTCCACCATGGACGATTAAGTGAGGCCGAGTCTCGAAGATACTTTCAGCAATTGATTGATGGAGTTGATTATTGTCACATCAAGGGAGTTTATCATAGAGACCTAAAGGTACTTGTTAACAGAAACGTAAAATCAAGAGAGCAATAAGTTATTATGCATTTAAACGAAAATCTTACTGCCATTTTCCACATTGCTCAGCCTGAAAATCTTCTGCTAGATTCCCAAGGAAATCTGAAAATATCAGATTTTGGACTTAGCGCATCACCTGGTGAAGTAAGGTCTCCCAAAACACTACCTTTTTTCTCTATTACCAAGAATACAACATTATTTGTCTACGTCTTTATGCTGCTAACATGCTTCCGCTAATGTTCTAATAGGGAGTCAACATCCTTAAGACTACATGTGGAACTCCCAACTATGTTGCACCAGAGGTAAGTTAGGCAGCTTCCATTATAGTAGTCTTAGCTCTTTGTTACATGTATATCTTTAAATGAGTAGTTTGATCATTGATATGCATCCTTTACTTAAATATGGATTAAGATGTCCCTTTCATCCTTGTTATTGGAAATTTTTATCAGGTTCTTAGTCACAAAGGTTATGATGGTGCGGTGGCTGATATCTGGTCCTGTGGTGTCATCCTTTATGTTCTGATGGCAGGTTATCTCCCTTTTGATGAGGTTGATCTCACTACACTGTACGCAAAGGTAGAAGCTTTGCATTTTCATGGTTGTGTAAATAACTTAAATGGAATTCCTTACATTCATCTTGCAGCAGTATGACATGATAATCATGCTGATATTTTCACATTTCATCACAGTAAAAGAACATTATTTTATAGTGAAGTTTTAATTACCAACAAGTATGTTTGTATTTTTCTGCAGATTGACAAAGCAGATTTTTCCTGCCCATCTTGGTTCCCTGTTGGAGCAAAATCTCTGATACATCGAATTTTAGACCCAAATCCTCAAACCGTGAGTACTCAATCAGAGAATGTACACATGTTAGATTGTGCCCTTAAAATTATCTGTTTTGGAAACTTAATCCGTCACAAAGCCTTCAATGCATTGAACTTGTAAAATATTGCAACTTATCCACTCTGTGTAGTATTTATCAACAAACTTTTCAAATCAGAAGCAAGAAAGGAACTTTGGCATAAATCCTTTTCCTTCTCTCTTCTTCCCCCTCGCACAAATTAAACCAAATTTGCTCCCTCTGCCAGTCTCCTCTCCACTTTCTTTTTTTTTGGGTTCAAGTCAAATTTCATTGTTATAGTGCTAGATTTTCTCAAAATAATATGTACTAGATGTCTATGTGACTTAAAGCAAGTCGTGCACTGGAAATATTAAAACTTTTAGTTTTCTATACTATTCTCCATGACTTTTTCTTCTTTTTATATTCATTCTCCTCCATCTCCTTGGCTTCTCAACTAAACCTTACTGTTCCTTTTTATGGTTCATGTGGATATGGGTGCTTCTATCTTCTGTTTTGTTTCTCTCCAATCAGAAAGAACAGGGAAAATGAATGAAAGGAATCAAGCAAAAAGATTTTTTAAAAAAAACAAAAAATAAATATGCAGGTTCTACGTAGGGAAGCAGAAAGAACAATGAACAAACAAAGGGAAAAGAGAAGAGGGCAAAGAAAGAAACTTGTTGCTATTTGTGCTGCTTTGCTTCTCTGCATTTTTGTTATGTTTGTGCTCAAATTTCAGTTTTTCATGATGATCCCCATTGTCATGGACCAAAGCAGCAATCCATCAACTTCTTCCTTTTGGGTTTCCCCTTCCATTTTTCTTTTTTGTAAAGTCGTTATTGCTGACAGTATCCAAGTGTTTGAACTATTCTTATTTGCATTAGACCTTTTTCCGCACTTCCTTCCTTTCTTTGTCTAATTTTTCTATTTTGACCTTACATTTCTTGCCATCGTAGTACTAAAATATCAATAGACATAGAACAACTCAGGAAGACAATAGGGAAAAGAGGAGAAGGAGAACTGTTAAGATAGCATCTTGGGATTGCATAGTGGATGGATGGTCGTTTCGTGGAAAGGAAAAAGTTTAAAAGGAAAAGAATCTCCCTAAGTCTTTATTTCACCGTTATATTGACTTGGCTTATTTTTCCAAATAACGGAAATGTTAAGTTGTAACTTTTAGAAAGTTCTATGGTAAGATGTTAATTTTGCTTAACGCTTCTTGAGCTATTTACTCACTAAAGTATTATACTTTCTATACATGAATTCATGCTACCTTAGGGTTGCTTTTGGAGTGTATTAGCTGGGTGGAGGCTTAAAACGATATACAATAATGTTGACCATGAAGATGAATATAGTCTTCTACTAAACGAACATATTCCTACATTGGCATATTACATAGTTTTTTCTCTATTTTGTGCAGCGTATTCGGATTGAAGAGATCCGTAATGATGAGTGGTTTAAAAAAAATTATGATCCTGTCAAAGTCATGGAGTATGAAGATGTCAATTTAGATGATATTAATGCAGCTTTTGATGATACTGAGGTTAGTAAGACTTAGGATTACTGCCTTTGATATGTAAAACATTTTGATGTTGAATTAGGAATTTAAGTGAAATCTTGCCACGGGTTGCTTGTTGGCAAGCTGGTAAGTAGCTGGCTGAAGCATCACTTTGTATTTGTTTATTGCTCAAGTTGAATGTCCTGTTATCATTAAGGTGAGAATGTTATTGTTTAATGTTGAGTAAGAAAACATATTGGGGCTATCACTTGGATTTAGATGATGGAATACTTTTGTGAAGGTGCGTTCATTATAACTTTTTGCATTATTCAGATTCTTTCTGAACTTTTTCCTCTGGAGAAATGGAGGATATGCACCAAAAAGTGAAAGAAAGTTCAATTTGATAGGAATTGTTGTAGTGTTTGGTATGATAAAAAGTATTCCATGGAGGTTCTGGTTATTGACTGCTTAGTTCTTTGTTTTCCCCTATTTTATGGCATGTTATAATGTTTTATAGGAGGAAGCATCCAACGAGCAATGTGACAATGCGGATGCTGGGCCTCTGGCTCTAAATGCCTTTGACCTAATTATTCTCTCTCAAGGATTGAACTTATCCATATTGTTTGACCGTGGGCAGGTATTGATTATAAAACTTCTACCAATTTGACCA
This sequence comes from Solanum chiquidenum, assembly GCA_029582725.1. NCBI lineage: Eukaryota > Viridiplantae > Streptophyta > Magnoliopsida > Solanales > Solanaceae > Solanum > Solanum chiquidenum. The sequence continues at coordinate 4,618 of JAJOOS010009085.1, forward strand.
TTCACAACAGGACTCTGTTATTTCTCTCTTTCATATAGATCAGATTTTATATAGTCCATTAACATATATATCAACTAGTTCTGAGTTGGAGCAATGAAAAGAGGCACATCTTGCTTCGTATTTTCAACTTACCCCATAGCTTTGTTAGTTGCTTGTCATTATTAAGGTGCTGGTCTTCAACTTAGATAAGTGAAATGTGGATACTGGATTTACAGGATTCAATGAAGCATCATCAAACACGCTTCCTAACACAGAAACCAGCAAAAGTTGTTTTATCAAGTATGGAAGTTGTGGCCCAGTCCATGGGTTTCAAGACCCATATCCGCAATTTTAAGGTAGACACTCACCTTTTCTTACTAATAATGGGCATCTCAAGCTTAAATCACTTGACTTCACTGGGTCTTTTTTCTTTTCTTTTAAGTTCTATGCTGCAATTTTCTTGGAGAATTCCCAAGGTTGGTCCTCATTTCTGCTTGTATGTATGTCTCAGATGAGGGTAGAAGGTCTCTCCGCAAACAAGACTTCACATTTCTCTGTAATTCTGGAGGCAAGTTCACATCTTTCCAAAGCTATTTCAATACGTGTGGCACTCTTTGTGTGCTAGCTAATAATTATTATTCAACAGGTTTTCGAAGTTGCTCCTACATTTTTCATGGTAGATGTTCAGAAAGCAGCCGGTGATGCTAGTGAATTCCTCAAGGTTAGTTCAGTGTCATACATATGCATGATCCAAAACTCTCTTTGCTTCTTCCTTATCAAAAGTGCCGGACAAAATGCAAGTGCTTACACCTATACTGTTTTACAGTTTTACAAGAACTTTTGTGGCAATCTTGAGGACATTATCTGGAGGCCACCGGATGAATCATGCAAATCAAGAGTTTCAAAAGCAAGGAGTAGAAAGAGATGATATTTTAGCATTAGAGAATCTGTGTGTACTTTGTGTTTGTATAAAAGATTACAGTTTCTTGAACCCTATAGGAAGTGAGTACACTCTTTTATAGTCGAGCCAAATGAGGGGTAAAGCTTCCACGCTTTCCCCAGGTTTTGTATCAACAATATCGATGTGGTGAAAATTTATCATCTTAGAGCAGAGAGAGTAAACATAACAAATACTTGCTACTTCTAGAGAAGAGTTTGTCAAGTTGATTATATTTTACCAGCTTCTGTGAAACATTTTCAATTTTCTTGTTTCATGAATTTCATATGAACAACAAAGGCAATTGTTGTTAAATCCATGACCTACCCAACATTTGAGCTTTAGCAACTAGTCATTTTTTGGAAAAATGTTGTCATACCAAACAAATAGATATATTTTATTTGTTTTTCCTCACTGTTTCACCTAAGTTGATGAAACTTTGCATAAATCATTCAGATTTCCCTGGCAATGTATATTAACCAAGATCCAAGAACAAAAAGAAGGGTCCCCAAGGTGTTAAATTTCCCCACAAGATTTGTTCTTTTGATATGTTGTGTGCTGTCTGTTTACAGCTTTTAAGGTCTTTCCGTATTTGTCAATTGCATTGATTATCTTTTCAAGAAAAGCAGTGTGTAGTCGATCGACAAAAGAAGCAATAATGTGGTAAGGTGTGCGTACACTCTATTCTTTCTAGAGTATGTTATTGTTATCTTTTCATGAAAAAGAACAAAAATCAAACCTTTGCCCCTTATATCCGAAAGATGGCATGACAAAACCTTGTGTATAACTGATACAACAATTGGAAATTTCAAAAGTACAGAGAACTCAATATAAGCCACTATTTACTTTTCTGATTTTCCTTTCATATAACAAGCTACATGATCTAAATTCAGTAGATCAGTAAGTGAAAGCTTTGAGAAAGAATTAAACAATACTACCAAAATCGCCGCAAGAACAATGTCCATTCACAAATTTGTGCAGCCTTTTACTATCTCTAATGATGATTTTTCTTGAAGTTAGCTGTGAGATGAATTTCATAAAGCTGTGGCAATCTCTACACATGCTAATACTCTTAATAACTCGGACGGGTGCAGCACTCGGTGTGTTCAGCAATCCAAATGCAACAGCCAGTTTTTCACTGTGACGACCAATAGGAAAAGTTGCCTCATCATCTTCTTCGTTTTTGAGCTCCAAACTTGTGTGTAACTCAAATCCCATTGTACTTGCTTTGTCATGTAAATCACTTAAGAAAATATCTATATTTTCGTATGGAGGATTCAACTGATCACCTGTTCTAAACGAATGAACTTTGTCCCTGATGCTGATCCAGCTCCAATCCTTTAGCTTTCCGATTTTTTCATCTTTCATTAGCTTTCTCACCCTGGAAACATCCTTCCATCTCTCAGCTGAGAGGTACATGTTTAACAACAAGAAGTAAGCTTCTGAATTTTTCGGATTCAGGCTAAGTAGTTGTTCAGCAGCATAAAAACCTAGCTCTAATTTCCCATGGCTTCTACAGCCCGCTATTAGAAGTGACCATATAAACTCGTTAGGCTCAAAATCCATCTTCTTGACGAAATCAAAAGCTTCATCTATCCTACCTAACCTCACAAACATATCAATCAAGCATGCATAATGGTCCATCACGGGCTTAATTTTGTACTCTTTTTTCATCATGTCAAAGTATGTCAATGCCTCTTTGACCAGTCCAGCATGGCTACATGCCGAGAGTACTCCCACGAATGTAACCTTGTTTGGTCTAACTCCTACAAACCTCATATCCTCAAAGAGCTGCAATGCTTGTTTAGAGTACCCATGTTGTGCGAAGGCCGTGATCATAGACGTCCAAGATATCAAAGTTCGTGTAGACATCTCCACAAAAGCTTTACTTGCCCTGTCAATGCTTCCACATTTATTATACATGTTAACTAGGGCAGTTCCCACTACAACGTCCGACAAAAACCCCGACTTAATAACCTGAGCATGAATTTGCTCCCCTTGTTCCAAAGCAACCAAACTACTACATACAGATAACACACTCGAGAAGGTGAATAAATCCGGCTTCATCCCCGACTGATGCAGTCTCAAAAAAGTGTTTAGTGCCTCAAAACCGCTGGAATGTGCAGCAATACCGTCCTCTCCAAGATCCATCATCTGAGCGAGACCTGCAATCATTGCATTCCATGTAACCAAGCTAATTGTCTCCATTCCATCAAACAGCTTCTTGGCCTCTATAATCCATCCGTTTTTCAAGTATAAATACATTATTGAATTTGTTACTCGTAAATTAGAACCATACCCCAGTTTAATGCTCAAAGAATGAATTTGTGACCCTATCTTTAAAGCCTGCATTATGCAACACAAACTTAGCACACTTGTAAATGTAAACTCATTAGGCTCCACATCTGCACAAAGCATGTCAACAAACAGGCTTAATCCCATTGCAGAATCCCCGTTATCTCCACAGGCAGATATAGCTGCTGTCCACGAGATAACATTCTTATCAGCAATCATCCGAAATGCTTTAACTGCAGAATCCAGATTGTGACTTTTGGAATACAAGCTACAGAGAGCATTGCCAATGCTTGTGTCATCCCCAATTTCATACTTCACAACATACGCATGAATCTGCTTTCCTAACTCGAAATGACCCAACAATGAACAAGCATTGAACGCAACACCTAACGTATAATTCGTGGGAAATCCACCCGCTTCCAGCATTTCTTGGAATACGCTAATAGCAACCTCCGGCTGCGAATTCTGAACATAGCCAGACATCAAGGATGTCCAGGTAACAACATTTCTTTTAGGCAAATTATCGAATACCTTCTGTGCACTTCCCATCATCCCACATTTAGCATAAACATTGACAAGAAATGTCATGAGAAACATATCTTCATGGATACCCATTTTGATAATGTGGCAATGAATTGCTTCAGCTTCTGAAACGGATTTTTTCTTGATACATTCTTGCAGAAGTGGAACATAAGAAGCTGATTCCACTTTTTCACTACCTTCTTTGATCAGTGAAAGTGCCTCTCTGAATTCAAGATTCAATGGCTCCAAAACTTTATCCGAGTTTATGGGACTATGATTTTTCTAAATTAAACCACAAAACAAGAAGAACCATTATAAAAAATATAAAAAAACATGAATTATAAAGAATAAAAAAAAACAGTCCAATGCACCAGAAAGAGCCGGACCACAAAGGTCTGCCTATTTCCACGGCTCGAACACGTGATATTCAACTTTATCAGTTACGTCGAGACTCGACAATGGAATAAACTAGTAATTAAAAGGATCAAGAACGTACCTTTTCGAAAGGCAAAGAAGTTACTGAGTTTTTCTTGAATTCATTTTCAAGCTTAAGGGTGTTGCCCACAACTACTGAAGGCAGAGAAGCCATGAATTCGCCACTGACTGTATAAAACTGGGAAAAGATTACCTCATTGTTCTTCAGTTTTATTTTATCTGAAATTGGAAAAAAAAATGTTATCTTTACTCTTTGGATGAAATTGAACTGAAAATCCGAACAGGGGAGACCGGTAGAGATTGAATTTCGTGGACCCCACTCATGATGGGGAAAATGGATTAGGGCGTTAATCTTAGCGGGAACTATCAAATTATGGATAGTAATCAACTCTTTCGAGAGTGTTTGGTACTAGGGATATCGAATAATAAATTCGGGATAAAATATAAAATTATTTTATTTTGTGTTTGGTTAATGACATTAGTTTGTTTTGAAATTATTTATCTCATGACATAATTTTGTCTATCCCATCCCACCTATCATACCAAAATAACCCGTTATAGTTTTACTTTCAAATTGGATGCCCTTTTAACAACCTGCTAAAGAAATACTCCTTCAGTAAAGATATGTGATTAAAATATTATTTAATTTTGAGGTTTTAAATATGTTATGTGAAAAATAAGAATTTAAGAATTGTCAAAAGGGACAAGAAACTTATATTTTAAAATAAACGAAAAGAAAGTAAAGCAAACAAATAAAATGGAGAGAGTATTAAATTATGTAGTTTGGATTTTATTTCACTAAAATAAGAACTCCAATAATGCAAGTTATTAGCAAGGACAAATAATGTTTATAATTCAATCAGGTTTTGTTGGAACAAATATTTTAATTAATTTTGAAACTCTTTTCAAGTTTTGATAAAAGTTGCTATAATTTTCAAAGTGAATGAATGCAAATTCATAAGTTTATATTCAGTTCAATTTAATGCATAATAAGAAACATCATAATTTCATCTTCCTTTCATTTAGAGTAGTTGGTGGAAGTGTATAATTTGAAATTCTATTTCATATTTATAGTCAACAACAAAAAAAAGTATAGAGTTCCTGATTCTTGTTTTCTGCTCTTGATACTCTCTGTCTATTTCTGATTCTCTTTATTTTCATCTTATAATATTTCAAGTTATAAATTAGGAAAATAGTTAAATATATATGGCAACTTGTACTCTTTCCTTTTTAAACATCGAATTATTGATACTTACGGAGGTAGATCGAGAAAGTATTGGAGAGAGATGAATAGATAGGATATGACGCAACTTCATATTATCGAGGACAAGACCCTAGATAGGAAGGAGTGGAGGTTGCATATTAGGGTAAAAGGTTAATAGGGATAAATTATTGTCTTGCCTTAGTTACCCATCGTCATATATTGTGTACTATGTTCCGATTATCACACTACTTGTGCTATTATGCTTTCTTGATTGTTTTCTTTCTCTTCTACTTGAGTTTGATACACTCGAGCCGATGATTTTTCAGAAACAGTCTCTCTACCTCCACGAGGTAGTAGTAAGATCTACATACATTCTACCCTCCCCAAACTCCACTTAGTGGGATATCGCTGGGTATTTTTGTTGTTGTTGAATTATTGATATCTAGAACAGGCAAAAAAGAATGGTGCTTGGCTGATTTTTCTTTTCCTTAGAGCCAAAGTTTGGCAAGATGTATTGCTGGGAGCCTGAGACAAAAATCACTTTGTTTGCATAAGATCTTATCCTTTTTCTTGTTATACATCATGTGAAAGTATCATAAAATTACATCTGATGGTTACTTTGATTTGAAAAATTATACAAATGTAATGAAATGTGATCCATTTAACTCTTTTCCGCGCACTGCAGGTGAATTCAAAAAGACAAATGTTCTAACTTCATTGGAGAAAAATGTCTTCTGACTCGAGCCTGATAGTAGAAATAAGACCGATAAGGAGACAAGGAAAAGTTGGAAACTAGAACTAAAAAGGCTATCATCTTGCACATTGCACATTTTACAGTTAGAACGAGCCAGCGACAGCAAAATTCCAGAATGTGAAGAAAAAGGAACCCTAACTGCCTCAAATGGATAAGTAAATGGACCCAATGTTAAAAACTTAAAGATGCATGATTTTACATTCTGGTATAATAAACAGAAAAAGACAACAGAAATAACTCTTTTTTTCTTTTGGTAAAAAACAAAGGCAACAGAAATACCTCAACACTAGATCCGAGCTCAATTCTTGTATTTCATTGTTTCTTTCTCGAAACCAACAGTAGGAAATTGTTTGGCATAGTCCTCAACATCCTGCCTTATCTTGGCAACCTCAGATTGAATGTTGGAGTCTGAACTCAAAGTTGCCACAAAGTCCTTCAACTTCGTTCCTACGTTTATTAGAAACCAATGATTGTCTGTAAGTATACAATCTGAAACTTTTAATAACAAATTGTATGATCAGAGGAACTGATGCATTCCAAAAAATTGACAGCAAACACCAAACCTTTGGCCTCAGCCTTGACCTTAAGGGCCAACTTCACAGCAGCATCAAAAAATTCAGCCACTTTGACAAAATCCTCCTCGATGAATCCCCTAGAAGTGAGAGCTGGGGTTCCTGGATCACAGCATGAGAAGGGGTAAATTGACTTGAGATCATTAGATCTACATGTATATCACCATTAATGGGGGGGGGGGGAAATTCTCTGTTCTATTTATCATTTTAATTTTTAACTAGTGTTTTTAATTTCGGATTAACAGGAATTAGGAGTCAATACTAAGATATTGCCACAAGAATATTAAAAGGTTCTCCACCTGGTTAGTACTAAATACACTTTGGCAAGAAAAGGGAGGAAAGAGAAGAGGAGCTGAAAGAACCTAAACATTCTGTGTTAAATTCATGAGATGCTGGACACTATAGGGTACATCAATGATACTTCCAGTTATGTTAAGCAATCATAAAATAGGGGAAAAGAAGATCCTTACCCATGCGAATGCCACCAGGTACCATGGCAGATATATCACCGGGCACAGTGTTCTTATTGGCTGCAATATGCACAGACTCTAAAACCTTCTCAACTCTAGATCCATCAATACCCTGAAGAAAGTATTTACCAAATTGTCAGGGTAGGAGTCAACACTTCCATGTAATGCAACAATTGTCATAATTGATCCATTAAATACATCCAATACACAAAAGATAAGACGATCTGCACCTGATTTCTTTTCTGAATATTTTGCAAATATAAATAAACACTGCTATCAAAATAAAAAATATCCCATTCTTTTAGATGTCTGACGGCAAAACGATCAGCAATTCAAATGGACAATAAGAAGCTCTCCAGTCATTTAAATATGAACCTGTTATGTACCTTATTTCTTAAGTTTACCAGCACCAGATGATTCTCAGTTCCACCAGATACAAGATCATATCCCGCTGCCAGCAAACTCTGCAAAATATTGTGATCAGAAATTAACACATGCAACAAAACCATCAAGTTATCTCCCTCTGCGGGAGTAATGATCATAAACTATGCTATAGGAGAAGGAGGTTAACTACAAGTAGTACCTCAGCAAACTTAGAGCAATTGCTAAGAACTTGCTCTTGGTATGCCTTGTATTCTGGTGTCATGACCTAGATAACACACAAGGAGACATTTTATACAGTTATACCTATAAAGGAGAACATGTGAACAATGAAAACAAACACAGAAGATGAACTACTTACTTGTTTCAGTGCAACAGCTAAGCCAGAAATTGTGTGGTTGTGGGGGCCACCTTGAAGTCCAGGGAAAACAGCTTGGTTGATTTTATCTTCATAGTCATACATAACCTGTAGGATGACAATCGCACTATTACTTATCACATCAAAGTTTCTCTATTATTCATTCAAAGAAAGGAGATATAAGTGGCACCCATATTCCAACAATGAGATTTTTGTGCTTCTCATCCACCCCTTTGTGTTAATTCTGATTTTATGCTAGATTATAGGGATCGAGGCATTTAACTTTTGATTTGTTTAAGAAGGTGGTAGCGTGTTAACTGAGGCACATGATTTTATGGTGTGTCCAGGAGGCAAGTTTACAAGGTTGACGGAAGATCTGAGGAAGTGTGCATGAAATAAGCAGAGAAATTGGGTTGAGGCCAGCAGAAGTTGATGGAACCCATAAAATTACTCAATTTGGTCGGCTAGGAGTGAAAGACTATATTGGCTTATCTAACATAAGCCGAAAATTTCCAATGCAGGACATGGTAATAGGAGAATTAAACAAGAATAATCTACAAGGAAGGACTAACAACAAAATTTCCCTCCCTAGATTTCAGTTCCAAAGAGTATCCATACTAAATTCTACAAGTTATTTGACTTCAGGTCATACTCACTTCTTCTCCTTTTTTGTTTATCTCCTTCACTCCTTTTCTGAAGAAGATCATCGCTCCACGTGGCCCACGTAGTGACTTGTGAGTTGTGGTGGTAACAACGTCTGCATACTCAAAAGGAGAAGGGATGACTCCAGCAGCAACCAAGCCACTGATATGTGCCATGTCTGCCAAGAGAACAGCTTTTTGCTTGTCACATACCTGTCAATTGCTCAAAAACAGCACTACTTTAAAAAGTTGGAAAACAACGTAGTGGGAACAAGCTTAAAAAGATTTATTAGTTTACCTTACGGATACGTGCATAATCATATAGGCGAGCATAAGCACTTGCACCAGCAACAATCAACTTCGGTCGGAAGAGCGTTGCACTTTTCTCCAGCTGTGCAAATGGAATTCAACAACTGACGAATGAGTTGAAGAAATCACGTACTAACTAGACTAAAAGAACCTCAGAAAGCCAACAAAGAGGGAAAGGGGTCCATGTCGCAGCTTTGATTTGTAAACAATAAAGCATGATTTTTACCCCAGGAAAGACTAGCATAAGCATCTGTAAATTATGGTGTACAAATACACTTGCTTCAAAAGAAACACTAGCTCAACAGCCTACAATTTTTGTGTCGAAGCAGCTGAAGGCCTTGAAAAGAGGAAGCAGCAGAGACTTGTGTGTCTCACTTCCTCATTATCGTTTACTCAGCATGGTTAGAAGCTTCAAGAGTGTGTTCCATGTGGAAAGCGACATTGTAAACATGTCAAAGCATGTGAACTAGGAAAAATTTAAATCATCTATGAAGCAAGGCACAGGTTCAATTGAGGGGAATTCTGGATCCGATATTATACTGATTGCAAATTATATGATGTTGCAACCAAGAAATCAGTGCATGCAGACTATAGGAAAGGAGAAGACAAGATAATTTTGACTTTTTCTTTGGATGATTTGAGTCAATGACTACTGAAATTAGTAATTTAGAAGTGGCCAAAAGGTGCAAGACACAAGAAAAACGAAATGGCTTGTAACACCTAAACCATTCCCAATTATACAGACAAACAAAAGACTACCTGTTCATAGTCAATATAACCTGTGCTCTCATCTAATCTGTAAGGCATGGTCTCGAAAAAGATAGACACAGCAGAAATCTTCTTTGTGTCAGTCTGCATAGCATAGACAGAAATAAGGCATTGCTGGTAAATAAAGATTACAGCAAAATACACATCAGATATATTAGCTAAAGAGAACAGAACCTGATAACCATGTGAAAGATGTCCACCATGAGGAAGATCTAGCGCCATAATTCTCTCATGAGGCTTTAATAAAGCAGTGTACACTTGAAAATTTGAAGGAGATCCAGACAATGACTGAACATTGACTGCAATAAAGTTTGATGAATATTTAGCATAAAGACTATTATCAAAAGCCTAGAGAACAAGAATAAAGCCGTTATAAGATCAGTTCACATCTAAAGATCCACTCAGAATGAAATTTTTTTGGCTGATGTAATTACCTCCCCATTTGGCAGGATCCAAATTAAAAACTTCCAGTGCACGTTTTTGACACAATCTCTCTGCCATGTCAATATACCTATATAAAATGATAAAAGAGACATGGTAAATGTTCCCAATGGTATTCAGTTAGCAACAGATGATAGCCAGAATGACACTCTTGCTGATCAGCTAGAAAGCAAGTATATCAATGTTACAGCAGCTTAGGTTACCACTTATAGTTCAAATTCTAGGTGATCAGTAATTCAGTATTCGGAGAAAGACAGTATGAACTTCAAAACAACCAGAGAACGAAAGCAATGAACGTACTCATTTCCTCCATAGTATCTAGCACCAGGATACCCTTCACTGTATTTGTTGGTCATTACTGATCCAACTGCTTGCATCACTGACAGTGATGTAAAATTCTCTGAAGGGATAAGCTCAAGACCCTACAAATTGGTCAAATCGATGATTCATACATAAAAAATCTTTTAACATACTAGATACTTGTAAAACGTACTCTATTCATTCTAAATTATAAACACATTTTCCATTGTGGATTGTTATTAGAATCTTAACACAGTTCTGTTACTATACAACTTTTTCTAAACTTTGATTTGATTTGATTTTTTCTCTACTAAACTCTCTTCTAACCACTAGTTTAATTATTTTCTTCAATTATATACAATTCGACTCAATTTTCCTATCTATCTTTTGATTCCAATCGAATATCATGATATAAAGTGAAAATGAGGGACTAACTACTCACTCCGTTTCATCTTACTTGGCACATATTGACCTGACACACCATTTAAGAAAACTTTAATTAGAGGTGTATTATAGTAAACTAACCTATTAATGATGCTTTGGAATTCTAAATTTGACTACTACTACTTCATGTAGTTATTTAACACCGATGAGTACAAATAAGGGGAAAAAAAGTAATAAAATTTCCTTGATTTGCTAAAATGGAACATCTACTTTCGGTTATAGGGGCCAAATAAAATGAAACGGACGGACTAACTATTAAGAAAATCAGGTGTTCGTGTTTTAATTATCAGCTCATATCAAAAGCAGATTTTGGAATATCTTTACCAACAAAACAACACAAAATTTTCTTAACAAATCATAGAATCATAAACACAATACAATTACAAACCTTCCATTGCCTAGCTTTCTCAAGCTCAATAATGTCGGCAATCTCGGGATCGATTTCTTCAAGTGGCGCATTCAACTGCTTAATCCACTATTAACCAAATAACCAGGAGCAACATTAAAATCATTGATCCTACCATTGAAAACTCATAAAAAACAAAGATCCAAAGGCAAATATAAGAAGGCCTATATATATTCTGATTCGATTTACTACTAACCGTAATTCGCGGATCCTCCCTATCTCGAACTGCTTGATTAGGCAAAGACGACTGCAACAACAAAAATAAAAAAGCAACAATTAACAAATTGAATATCACCAGCTTTAAAAATTAATAACTTTTCAGGAAGAAAATACTTGTGTACCATGTAATGCACGGAAGAGCCATTGGAGAGAGGACGAACAAGGTTAATGGAGGAACCGTAAGAAATCTTACGAATAGCCATAGCCATTGCCATTTTTTTTGTTTGTGTAATGCCAATTGAGAAACAAGCTTTTGAGTTGGTGTTGTTAGGCCCCTGTTGGGGATTTGGGGGAAAGAGGGTGGTTGAAGATGGTGACAGAGCTTAGTGGTTTGGTGCGTTGGCTTTGCTAATTCACCATATAATATTATTCAGTCGTAATTTGAGTAATAAACTTATGAGAAAAAATAGGATACAGAGTAGAACTATAATGAAAAAATAGGAAAGATGAAATATGATAATAAATAAAAATAAAATGAGAAAAAAATATCAAGGTAACAATGCAAACACATCAAATTTATTATTTATGAGTCTTGTAACCGTTATCTAACAATAAATTTAAACCATATGATATAACAAAATTTAAGTAACAATCAAAACAAATATTGCATTTAAATTAACAATACAAATATACAATATAATGGCTCCAAATAAGGTGTAAAGCAAATTATTTTTCTAAATTTAGGAATCTTTGCCAATTTTTATTAAAATATTTTAAGAAAATCAAAATGGAAGAGAGTTGGTTCTGGGGACAACGTCAATAGTTAATCATCTCAAGGTGCATGGAAGTTGGTGAACTGATCAGATCGGAAAGTATTCCCTTGTTCACTTTTAATTATATTAAAAAGGTAATGTTAAATGGCAAAAAATTTGGTCAGAAATTTAAAATGACTATAATATATTTTTTATTTTAAAATAAATTGATTTTTTTCATTTTTAATTAAAAGGTATTAAAGTTAAAAAAGTAAAAGTGTTAAAAGGTAAAATAACATATGTAAAATATCATTCTAATCAAATTCTGGCCAAATTTTCTGACCAAAAAGACTTTTTCTATTAAAAATAATTTGTTTTTTGTGTTAACTTAATTTTAAATCATTAAAATTAATTATTCAATCTCAAATTATTTCATTGTTGAACAAAATATCAATTGATATTAATGTTATAAAAAAAATTATATGCATAATTAATTATTTTCTTAAAGGATATGCAAAGTTCATTATGCATAAGTAAAAAATAAATCGTGAGAGTTTATAAAAAAATTAACAACAATAGCATATTTAATGGAATCTAGAGAGTATAGAGTATACATATTTTACATATACCTTATAGAGAGATTAAAATTGTTTTCGATAAATCATCGGGTCAAATAAAAATATCTTAAAACAGTTTGAAAAGGGAAACACAAATAAAAAAATAACAATAACAAAATAACATTAAATAGAGAGCAATACACAAAGCATAGAAGAAAAAATAGTAACAATAACCAAAAACATATAAGTAATAATTGAAATTATATAATAAAAACTACAATAATAATACGAATACTACTTGAAACTGGATACTAAAAAGAAAAGCGAGTCAATTTTCATTAAAGAGTGTCAAAATATAAGTAAAAAAGTTCATGCTTGATATTAGGGATTGAACACACAACCTCAAATAATTTTCGCAACCCGTTAATCACAATCTAAATCTTCAACTTGTGTCAAGATATGTCTACACTTGTATATATTCGTTAAAATAAATTTTGATCTATATATACAATGTAATTTTCCGACAAAGGGATGTCGCTCGACACCCGAATAGCTCCGTCCCTGTCACCACTCTCAGCCAACTCTTAAAAATGATAAAAACATTAGATTATCATCTAACATTTATAAAATATAGACTGTGGTCTAACTTTACCCATAAAAATCCAGTTTATGTAGAAAAAATATTTAAACATGATCTAATAAATTTATAAATTATGAGTTAATAAAATAAAATGAATCATTTATTAAAGTATAATGTAGTTATTAGCCTGCGAAAATTTGTGTCTTAAAATGGTAGGGATGGTGAGTTTCAAATCCATAATTTAACTTTGGGCCCAATGATTTTCCACGTATTTCAGGGAGGCCCATATTTTGGGTTCATTTGTTTGCATGATAGCCCAATAGGTTTGTTTGGATCTCTTACACTGTTAAGCAATTATTAGTTGAGTAATTCATCCCTCTTTTTTCCAATGAATTGTAATTCTTACATTTTATTACTATTAATTTGGTATAGTACATGCATACAAATGAATCATTAACTAATGGCAATCTTCATTTTTACTTGTCACTCGTTTCTTGAGAGTAATATTATATGTACTTTGAGAAATATTTTAAGACCTATTTTTCATCATATTAATATGAAAAGGATTGCAACTTATAGTATTTTTCGTATAGTTTTTGAACATTTTAATTTTAATTTAAAATATAGAATTTAATCAAATTTAATATACTTTCGAAGATTTTCAAATTGATTTTTGTGAAGCAGAACGTAATAAGCAGAAGAGAATAGATAAAGAAATATTTTTATATAGAAAATATGTCATATTTGGACTATCATAGTATGTACCATCAAATATATAGAATATAACAAAACAATATGAATTTAATAAGTAGTTTTTCTAGTCTTCAAGATGGAAAGCTGATTGAAAGCGATTATCTCCCAAGTCGTGCACTAAAATCCACTTCAATTAAATGTGAACCAATTGATGGGGGTGCAGTGAGCTTTTTTCCAAAACATTATTATTTATTTTCCAATTAATTTGTTGCAGCATCATTATCGTTTACTATAGTGATAAAATTTCTTCATGTTCTTTTTTTCCAAATGATGTCATTTCAATAATTCTAGGAAGAATAGTCATTCTGAAAAAGAAATTGCTCATAAATGCGTCATCAAATTGTGTCAAATCTCACATCAGTGCTTCGTCACAAGTTAGTTTTTGAAGTTCAGTTAAATCCAAATTCCATTTTCTTATCAAATTGTTTGTCATCGATCTAAGAAAAAAATAAAAATATGATGTATTTGTTTAAATGATGTGAAATTTTCTTCCAAACTCTATTCACATTCAATATATTGCATTAAGTACGATTATATCAAGTGTGTTATTATTTTAATTTGTTGTCTGTTGAAATTAGTATTAATATGTCCTAAAAGAATTGTAGTAATATAGATACATCATTGATTAATTATTCATAGATGATCATTAGACGACACCAGTATACGTGTGAAGCCAATTGCAAATTGCAATGTAAACGATTCACTAGTCAAAAGTTTCAAAATTTAAGTTGTAAAGGCTACGTAGTTCAAATTTGAATGTAATTGATTTTGACTTACATATAGACCTTATTCTCCTTTTAATTATGTGGGGTACAAATGATGAGAAGCCAATTGAAATTTGCGAGTAACGCTGAAAAAATTTATTCCCACTGACTCTTTAATAAATACATGACATTTAGTCAAAAGTTTCATATGTAGTATTTAATTTTTATCTTATCACTAATAATAAGAGGTATACGTCTAATTTTTTAAGTCAAATTAAACAACTACCATTTATGTTAGCTTTTCAAGAATTGTGCAGGTTTCATGGACCAAACAAATAGATGTGGAAATCTCCACACATAACAAGAAGAACACGAAAGTCAAAGAAGATTGAGGTGAATTTAGAACAAGTAGCATGAGTTGTCTATGTCAAAATGTGTACCCGTGAAAACCACATCAATCAAGTTATCATCAATTAGTGGGTGGTGGTGGTGGTGGTGGTCGGGGGGGGTTATCACTTATTATCCAAAGTACCTCTCCAAAGATAGATTTTACCTAAAGTAACATGGAGGTAAAATAGTCAATTAATCATTATTTTTAAGGGGTAGGAGAAGTTGAAAATTAAAAAATAAAAGTGAACGGAAAGGAGTAGTAAATTGTTAATTGGATAATCTTGTGGCATATCATCGAATTTACTCTACCCTATGCTATCATCTTTCTTTCTTATGATTCAATCACGGATATTTAGTCCCCTGCGATTACGCTTACACCACGAACTCCTATTCTATTATATCAAGAGATGATTCAATTAATTGCAACACTTGCTATAACAAGAAAAAAAATGAACTCATTCTTATGGCACTTGTTCATATTCACTTTTCATTGCCTCATCCCAAACCTTATAATATCGAAACTAAATATTACTCCTTTATTTTAATTTATTTGTCTTATTTTTATATTTAATCTATTTTTTTTAATTTTGCTTTTGACAACCTTTTAATTCTAACTTTTTATATACATATTCATAATCACAATATTAATAATATTTTCTAGTACTTTATTTACTTTTAAGTTAATTATTACAAAATAAAAAAAACTTTTTTTTAAAATTTTTTTATGCTAAATAAAAATTAAATAAGCAAATTAAAAGAATGAAACTGCAGTGTTTTAAAAAACGTTTTTAGGGGCGAGTCTTAGCGCGGGGCGTACCAAAAACGCTCAAGGGCGCAAATTAAAGACGTGGATCCATAGGGCGTAAGTCCTAGAATTTGGGGGTAAGCTCTAAGCTTAAAAACATAAGTCCTGGGAGTAAAAACGTACACCCTGGGCGTTTTTTTAATTTTTGAACCTTTTTTGCTATAAATCATATTTTTTATTATGGTGTGATGATATTTCTCAAATAGTAATTGTAATACTTTTTTCTTCATTATTGGTTATTAATACCTTCCTCAAATAAAAATTACGAAAAAAGGCCTAAAATATCCTCGAACTATTAAAAATAGTACAAAATTACCCTTCATCCATCTGTTGTCTCCCAAATACCCCTGCCATACACGTACAACATGAATTATATATGAATGTATATTGGGTACATTGATCAAGAAGAAGACGGTCGCTCCTTTTGGGCGTAGACAAAATTAGAAGACAAGTTGGGCACAATCATTCATTCTGCAATTGGGAATTGTTTTTATAAAAAGATAATTAATTAATTCATTGATGGAGGACTCCAAAAATTCATGCTGGTCCATAACAAGATATTTGAAACTTGGATAATATTATTATAATAAAAAGGCATACGAAAAGATAAATTTGATTTGATACTATAATTTTAAAAAATAAACATAATTTAATTTCAAAAGTTTTATAAAATAATCAGATTCATTTCAATTCATTGTTTACCAAATGTTAAATTCTCATTTTGTGTTATTCACATTTTGAATATAATATAATGAATATATCTTATTCAATCCTCTCTCGTAAACTAATTTTTTCGAATTAGAGTTACATCCGACATGATGATAATTGTAGGACACGGGAACGTTATGATTATTGGAGAGTGGCAAGAGATATTAATTAATTCACAGAGAAAAAATGAAATTCGGCGCATTATATAAATGACTGTGGAAAATAAGAGAGGCATATATTCCACATATTTTGTTGGACCAACTGTTTTTGACTTT